>BLKR01001371.1:0-298911 GCA_011170035.1 Teleogryllus occipitalis
AAGAGCTTCAAATTTCGCATTTACAGTAATGCCTAATCACCATTTTCTTAAAAATGGCTTCAAATTTTTCAATGGACATTTCTATTTAAGAAGACAATTTACCCTTTTTTAATATTCTTGAAGTAATATTTCGGTTGCACTATTAAGAAAGCAAAAAGTCGAGAAAATGTCAAAAAATATACTTTGGGAGACGATATGTGGCAGCTGAATGAGGCAAACCCGAAAGCCAGTCCACACCAAGGAAATTAGAAAACTACCACGAGAAAGTCTGTGCTATTTTGTACACCTAGTTTCTATTCATTTTCATTTTTCTTGCTAGCGGTATGAAGAATGCTAATTGTCAAAATGTGCATCCAATACGAATTACCGGACATTGTTGCTTGTAACCCATTGTTTTAACGCCACACTTATAACAGAAGGCGATAATTATTCCTGCTTTTTCTTTGGCGTTAGTATAAACTAATTATTTTATTTATGGCTAAAATGCACATCCTGCATCTTTAGTACATTATGTAGAACGTGAATACACTGAATTCAATGACCGAAAGCCGTTTTCGTTTCAGCCTTTGGATTTTAAGAAAATACATGTATTTTTACGCTTTTTTTTTTGTTTAAGAGTTTTTGAAATGGTAGTTTAAGTGTAAGACAGAAATTGTTATATATTAAGTAGCCATTTAACTATCTCGAGGAAGTATGTGCTGGTGACCTCCATTAGTTTCATCATGGAAAAGGTATATATTTCCCATTTCCCGGAATTTATCCCCACACAGGTGTTCTCCGCGTGCAAAAACGCCCTGGGAACAACTTCGGCGAGAATCGGAAAGGCTGCCCGTTGCTTACTGACCAGGCGTCGATGACTGCGCCGGCGGCCATGAGCTGGTGCGCGACGGCGGTGTGGCCGATGTTGGACGCGCTGTGCAGCGGCGTGCGCCCTGTGTCGTCGGGGAGGCTGGGGTCGGCGCCGGCGGCCAGCAGCTCGCTCACCACGTCGCCGAAGCCCGCCACGGCCGCGCAGTGCAGCACGGAGCGCTTGTGGCCGCAGCGCTCGTTGGGGTCGGCGCCGGCCGCCAGCTGCGCCCGCACGCCCGCCGCGTCCCCCAGCAGCGCCGCCGCGCGCAGCGGAGACAGCGGCGCGGCCGACGGGCACACGTGCGACGCAGCCGTTAGTTCCGCAACTGCCAGCAAAGAAAGAGGAACCCCGTTTCCATCTCTGGTTGTTTAGCTCTCTGAGCAGCGAGTTCTCTAGCCGCTAATCTTGTAACGAAGTTTCCACAAAAAGGCACGTGGAAATAGTTCATGGCGAAAAGTATTATTAGAGAAAGGAACGAGTAAATTTTCCTTCCATGAATTCCTTACATGAATTTTAAGTATTTATGGTTTCAAATCCTTCATAAATAACTACAACAACAAATAATATTATACAAAATAAAAAAATATTAATAACAATATTATTCAAAATAAAAAAAATAATACATAGTATTATTCAAAAAAAAAATTAATTGATTTGAATTGAATTGAATGTGCCTTATTTTACGTGGCGAGACTCAGGCCATGAGGCCTGCTCTTCCGCCTGACCACAAATACTAGTATAACAATAATAGTATTATTCAAAATAAAAAAAAATGAGTATTATTCAAAATAAAAAAAATAGTGTATTATTCAAAATAAAAAAATAGTGTATTATTCAAAATAAAAAAAATAGTGTATTATTCAAAATAAAAAAATAGTGTATTATTCAAAATAAAAAAAATAGTGTATTATTCAAAATAAAAAAAATAGTGTATTATTCAAAATAAAAAAAATAGTGTATTATTCAAAATAAAAAAATAGTGTATTATTCAAAATAAAAAAAAATAGTGTATTATTCAAAATAAAAAAATAGTGTATTATTCAAAATAAAAAAATAGTGTATTATTCAAAATAAAAAAATAGTGTATTATTCAAAATAAAAAAAATTAGTGTATTATTCAAAATAAAAAAAATTAGTGTATTATTCAAAATAAAAAAATTAGTGTATTATTCAAAATAAAAAAATAGTGTATTATTCAAAATAAAAAAATTAGTGTATTATTCAAAATAAAAAAAATAGTGTATTATTCAAAATAAAAAAAATTAGTGTATTATTCAAAATAAAAAAAATTAGTGTATTATTCAAAATAAAAAAAATTAGTGTATTATTCAAAATAAAAAAATTAGTGTATTATTCAAAATAAAAAAATAGTGTATTATTCAAAATAAAAAAATTAGTGTATTATTCAAAATAAAAAAAATAGTGTATTATTCAAAATAAAAAAAATTAGTGTATTATTCAAAATAAAAAAAATTAGTGTATTATTCAAAATAAAAAAAATTAGTGTATTATTCAAAATAAAAAAAATTAGTGTATTATTCAAAATAAAAAAATAGTGTATTATTCAAAATAAAAAATTAGTGTATTATTCAAAATAAAAAATTAGTGTATTATTCAAAATAAAAAATTAGTGTATTATTCAAAATAAAAAATTAGTGTATTATTCAAAATAAAAAATTAGTGTATTATTCAAAATAAAAAATTAGTGTATTGTATTATTCAAAATAAAATACTAGTATTATTCAAAATAAAAAATATTAATAGTGTGGATCACTCGGCACTCCTGGCAGACACTGCTACGAGTGATAGTAAACTTCACGGGACACGTATGGAAGTTTGCGATCTAAGGGTTGAGGGATCCCTTAAAAACCTTCGTCCAGAAATAAGTCCTTATTTTAGAGCAAACATAATGAGAACTGGAAGAATCTTAAATCCTGTCGACTTGTTCAAGAACACATCAGTGATACCAAAGTACCTTAACAGTTCAAAGAAAGGAAATTTTGAAAAAGTAAGTCCGTTTCTAATAGAAAAGTATTAGTAACTGTGCTGGATCTGCCGTAAGAGATAAAGAAAACTTCATCTGGACTCTTAATAGAAACATTTAATGACAATCAAGGTCAAAAGTTGCTAGAGTTGAGGAAAATGGGTACTATCGAAGTTTAAGTAATGCCCATGGTAAGCTGAATACCTGCAAAGGTGTTTTCGTTTGCAGTGATTTACTAAACTGCAATGAAAAGGAAATGGCTCAAGAACTGGCTTCTCAAGGAGTCATTGCCTGTCGTAGGCTAACGATACGGCGAGACGGGCAGATATACCTTCGGTATCCCATGTCCTGACGTTCAACCGCAGCACGTTGCCAGAGAAAATTAAAGCTGGCATTCATCGTCTTGAGCGTACGAATGTTCATTCCTGAACTAATGCAGTGCTTACAATGCATAAGTTTTGCAAGGTTTATCCTGTATATTGTATAAGTTTCGCAACGCTATCGCACATGTCCTGTCACTTATTCTTTTCTCAAGACGCGAAGCAAAACTAAACATTCAGAATTGCTCTGGCCTGTGAATCATTACATCGCGAGCGAGCACGATCCTCGAACTTGGGGCGCTCAAGAATGCAACGCAGAAGAGAGTACGAGAAAGCAAACGAAGCCTCGCAACACTAATCTACGTATTTGATTCTACTACTGACGTAATAACAATCCCTCGATTAGGTCGCACCTGGCGAAATGAGCTGAAGAAAACTTGCCCGGTGTATGCTTTCAGATGTTCAGTCTAGATGGAAAGCAAGACTTCTGAAGGACGAAAGCAAGAATTCAAGAATTTTGTTGGATTTTACAAAGCAACTAAGAATGCAAAATTCAAAGATGGACCTTGAAAGGAAACTTACGTTGGAAGCAGTAGCCACATCGCTCGCACTTTGACTCTGTATACAAGAGCGGAGGGCCCACCGGGAGCGAGCCGGTGGCTGTGGGAAGTTTCGCTTTAGTGCGGGTCTTGGGAATTGCACCTTTTGATGAAGATTGCGCTGAAGTACTGGGCCTGGCAGCCGCACTGTCTGATGAAGGATCCGCTGCAGCACTGTCTGATGAAGGATTCGCTGCAGCACTGTCTGATGAAGGTTCTGCTGCAGCACTGTCTGATGAAGGTTCCGCTGCAGTGTTTTTGTCCGCCTTCGACCGACCAGTGGCTGAAGCGTGTGAGCCTTGAAAGCTGTACTTACAGCCTTCATGGCTGGGGTCTTCAGAAGCATCTAGTGAATATTGCGTTGCAGCCTCGTCACCCGAATTCATGATTTGCACTGCGGAACAAATTAGGAAGGTTATCATTCATTTTCAGAGCCACACTGACCCAGTTAGGGAGAGGGTCGTGTCGAAATGCATAACTTAATACAGAACAGCGTATAGCACGTGTAAGTGATTTGTAGTAGCAAAAGCAATTAACTTGTTAAGCGACCTTTGAAAAATTCGTCGCAGCTTACATCACCAGAAGGTTCAGCACATTTCCAATACTAGGCGCTGTTTTAGACTAGGGAAGATGTTTGCGAGCAGCGGAAAACTTTCCAGACACTAGTATTTCACTCCGCTCAGATCAGATCAGTGAAAATAACGACATTGCAGAAACAATTTAGAGGCGGTAAATGATTGTGAATATCCCTAAAGATATATTCGAGTGCCGTTATTAATCTAAAATTACGAATTACATGCAGTAACAGTCTACCAAACCACGACTTCTAAAACTTATGATGTGCATGTTTTAAGTACAAATCCTTTACCATTGTGTTTATTTAGCTTTATTTACGTGTATTAAGTTTCGAGCATTTCATCACGACTTCCCAGGTCCCGCACGATCGCCCGTCTCCCTACACTGTCGCCTGTCTCCGACACTGACCACGCATCGGAACTGAGCGGCGAGAGCAGTTTCTTTCACCAGCACAGATTTGTATTCTATGTTTTGTAGTTTTTTAAATGATGAAAGATAGAGCTCTCGATACGCACACAATGAGTTTTTGATTGTTTCGATTTACACAAGTTTCCAACAATTTTACATTTTTAACACAATATTATTTAGTAATGAATTACAAGTTTGCAGTTTTGTTTACTGTGAATACATGCTCTACCAATATCTGAGCGTAAAATCTAAGATCACACGTCATAAAAGAAGCAAAACAAGCGTCTCAAATAATCAGAAATATCGCATCAAATTTAAAACTAAAGCGATAACTTGATAGAAATGGAACTATCTATAGACTAGTCATCTTTCAAATTTGTCCCAAGTCTAAACAAATTCTTCTACACCAATACTTGTGTTCATATACATATACATCAATTACTGAGCTATTAGAAACAGTTTTAATTACGAAAACACTTCATTTACGTAAAAGTAACTTTATGATAAACATACCAAGAAAACAACAAATTTTGAAAGTATCCAAATACCTACCTAGGTTTACTACTGCGTAAAAAACTATCGACATTATAAAATAATAATAATAATAATAGTAACAATTTAATTTAGAATTTATGACAAATGTTTCATGTTGATATTGTACTATGTATTGTTAGTAATGTAAAACTGTTCACATTTGAAATTAAATGAGCAATGACCCTTACGTACGTCTTACCTTCGTTTCCCCCAAGCCACTGATCGTAGGGAAAGGAGATGCCTTCGAGGCGTTGATCCGGACCGAAATGCGAGGGTTGTTCTAGAGGTGGGAAGAGAAAGAGGGGAAGGGGATGCAAAGCTACGTTTCAATTGGGTCTCGCATCTGATTGGTCACATCAGTCATAAACATGGCTGGGATTTATATGGAAGCACTTATACCGAAATATGCACATTACATGTGAACTAAGAGTTCAAAATAAATAATTAAAATGTAGAAAATTGAAATAAGTGAAAATAATGTCTTGTGTTCACAAATAAATCACGTGTTTATTTACTTGTATAGAAGGTTTAAAAAACTGAGTTTTAGTATTATGAGCAGAACACGATTTAATCGTGTACTAAAATAGACTAAAATAGACTTTTTGCTGAAAGAACATTTCCTTAATCGTTTTCTGATAATGCGTCATTTTAAATGTAGTGAATTACAAAATATTATTTTAAATATTCAAATACGTTCTCTTGTCTCTTAATATTACTTTGTACTGGCTAAAATGTCGCTAACAATTAGCAATTGTGTTCAACATGAACATTGCAACATATTGTGAAGTTAAATTCAGATCTATTATAATCCCTTTAAATTACACCAAGAGACGAAAATAATATTCCAAAAATAACTTTGAAAGACTATACTTTATAAGATATTGCAAATAAAATGTTGAAATTTGTATTGATGCAATTGTTATTCTTAAATATGCAAAAATGTAGATCACTATACCTAGAAATATGGATAATCAAATTGGTTTCAAATCGTTACAAAAAGACGAATTTGTAATAATGTAACAAAAGTTTCATTGGAACTAATGCTCAATAAATTCTTATTGATATGCATACAAATTGTAAGTAAGTGAAGCTTATCTGGCCCAGAAGTGATTAAAGAGTAAAAACGTGAGCTTGACAACCTGCCACACGTGGAATGTAACGTACACGTCTCCTGTAGCATTGGGCAAAATGCTTTCCGTTATTGAGTAGATTACGAAACTTTTTGACGTGTCTTGCATCGGAGTTTTTATTTTAAACCTCCATGTACTATTTATTAAAGAAATGAAAAAGCCTGAAAATTTTAAAGTAACGAAAACAAGTGGTACTACCGAATAGCACAAACTTTTTCGTAGCAAATTTTTTTAGTTTCCTTGGTGTGGCCTAGCTTTACGGTCTTCCCCCATCCTCTGGCCAGCTGCTATCTATCGCCGCCCAAAACACATTTTTAATTTTTTTTCAACTTTTCGGTTTCCTAATGTTAGATTTGAAATATTACTTTTAAAATACGAAAGAAGAGTAAAACGTACTACATGAAAAATTTCGTTGAAAATTGCGAGCCGTTTTCCATGAAAAATTGTTTAAGCACTAGTGAAAATGCGAAATTTGAAGTTCTTTTTCATAGGAATCTTTGGTTTTCGAAAAATTTCATTGCAAGTTATTTTAAGCACTTTTACTCAGAACAGCAACAGCGTTTATAAATTGTTGGAAATGTGCATATTAAGGGGGTTAGTGGTATTTCAAAACCATTGCACGTGTGTAATTTTTTTTAAAAAAGAAAAGGATATACCAAAACGAACTTTACGTCATAATAAACGGTGCCGTTGTAAGTACTATCCGTTGGAAAAGTGAAAAGAATATGGAGCCGTTTTTTAGTAAATGGTGTTTGAGGGTTTCTGTAAGTGCAGAATTTTAAAATCACTTTCACAGAAAACTGTTGTTTTCAAGACTCTTTATATAACATTTTTGAAAACACATAAACTCAGAAATGCAATATTGATAACAAATCGCCACTAATATAAATATTAACGACGTTAAAGACAAATCAAAAATATTACATTTTTCTAATTTTTGAAAAAGTAGAGAGTAGAGCAATACGCCGTTTATTTAATCTTCTAGAGTACATTTAGCACTAACTCTCCAAAAATTAAAAGTAACAATTTGGAGCCGTTTTCGAAAAACTCTTGTTTTTGTTATTTTTTAATATTGTACATATTGCAAGCAATATTTCAGGAAAACTACTAAAATTTTCTAAAAACGTCACATGACCTTCATGAAAAGACTAAATATAGAGAACAAATTTTACTTGAAGGAAAAATCTTCATTTTCAATTTTGTAGTTGTAGGAGGAAAATTTTCAAATTTTGCAATTTTCGAAAATTCAGAGATAACAGTAAAAATTAAACCTATGCCACCTTTAGTAGTGTATTTTACTCAATTCAGAGGCAATTTCTTCACTTTATTAGATTTACGAGTACATGTGTTTTAAATAATGTCAAATAATTTTTCTCAAAAACTCAACAGTTTTCTGTAAAAACGACTTCTAAATTCTGCATTTTCAGAAACGCTCAAACGCCATTTTCTCAAAAATGGATCCAATTTTTTTCCTCATTTTTTTTCAATAAATAGTACTAATTGCACTGTTTAATATGACGTAAATTTCATTTTGGTGATTTTTTTGTTTTTAAAAAATTACACAAGTGTAATTTTTTGAAATATCTCTCACGCCATTAATACATTTCCGTTGACTTGTATACATTATTGCATTTTTAGTGGAAATTTTGCAAATGACTTCAAATGATATTTTTCGAAAACTTAATACATTCCTGTGAAAAAGAGCTTCAAATATCGCATTTACAGTAATTCTTAATCCCTATTTTCTTAAAAGCGGTTTCAATTTTTTCAATGAAAATTGCAAATTAGGACGACGTTATAGCCTTGTTTAATATAATTAAAATATAGTTTAGATTCTACAATTTGGAAACCAGAAAGTTGCGAAAAAAAAAGCTTTCGGCCACAATAGATGAAAACAGGCAAGAAAGGACGACTGTACAGTACCAGTCCACACCAAGGAAATTTGAAAAAGTTACTACGAGAAAGTGTCTGCCATTCTGTAGCACCTCTAGTTCATCTGTCTCTTTTGGCAATAGAGCTTCAAACACCACTGATTTGTTCAAGATTGCAAATGAGCATACAATTTTGCTTTTGCGATATTAATTTTGATTACACAACAGTAGATAGTTTAAAGACAGTCTTACCAGCATTTTTTAAATTTTCTGATTCTTGTGCACAGGCAGCAGTTGGCACAGAAAACGATGAGCTTTTTGGATGTGTGAAAGGCAAAAAGAAGTATGCTACTGAAACCATAGTGTATTGATAATAATTTAATTTTGATTGTTACTGGTTCTTCTGCCTTTCAGAATGCTGGTACTCAAGTATGGCAGATACATTTGCTAGCTTGCCCTTGTTCATGCCCTTATTTTATTGTTAGGGAATGTTCATCAGATTGGTATTGCAGGCAGACTGACATGAAAAAAACGTGAAAAATTATTGCTGAAATTCTGAATTTTTGCAGTTAAAAAGGCATGGAAATGATTCATAAGAGGGGAAAAAATATTCCTCAATATTTTTTTAATTTTAAATGTATACTACAATAATGTAAGAGATAATTTTGTTTTTAAATTTATTTCTTTGAGGAGTCAGAGCTTAAGAAAAAACAAATTGAAGAATTATTGTTATGTGCGGTGAATGATGTTCTTTATTCTCCACAAAGTTTTTGAAGACTCCTCTTCTGATCTGATAGTTCGTAATAGTATAGGTAATGGAGCATTAAAATCAGTGTGTACTTTGTTATTGGACTCAGATCCATTGCATAAACTGTTTTCCCAAATTTCACAAATTTGGAATGTCTTTTTTCTGTTTACACTTTATTTAGAAATTATGAATTCAAAAGTTTTGATTGCCTGTTTCAGAGCTTATTTTATCCTGTTTTTTTGGATTTCTTTAGTGCTTAACATCTGTTCTCTAAGAATTTTATTAGCATTAATATAAGTTACATTCCACTCTTTGTAAATCATTGTTCTAAATGTGAATGTATTTTCATACTGGATCCAAATGTTGAACAGCCAGGCCCTGAACTGTGTGAGAAAGGCCCCGTATTGTGCATGTCAACTGTTTATTAACTAACAAAAAATCGTTTTTAGCAGTGGCGGCCGGTATTCTATTGCAATTCCGGCAATTCTATCGGTGGTGCCAGTTTGTTATGCGACATTGACAACAAAACATCGATGTTACCAATTATCGATGTTCAAAATGAAAACATCGATGTTAATAAAGCATTAATTAAAAACCACCTATATTTTTAAACATTGATGCGATGTTTTAAATGTGGTTTTGTAATCTCTAAAATAAAATTCATGGGAAACAAAATTTAATTTTTTAGTGATCGTGTTTGTTCATTTATAATGCAGATTAAACTGAAATCAAAAATTGAGAGCAAATAAAAATTCTCGGCCTGAAAGCTTGAGCTTCCACAGTAATCCCAAAAAGTCACAGCTTCCTGGGTTGGCCTTACGCCCACGGCGTACGCCGCTTCTCCATGTGCGAAACACCAGGGCATCGGGGTCATCGTGAGCAAGAGATAGTCTGCTTTAAGAAGATAGTGCTATTGGCGCACTCTGCGGAGCAGAACGTGAACTACTATGCAACTTTTCCCTGGCACCGTGTGATGCATAAGAGACGTATAGTAACCAATTCAGCGATCTTAATACAGAGTTAAATGGGCAGACATGGTGCCAAATCCCTAGGTGGCTCAGACGTTCAGGAGGACGCCGCCAGATAGCATTATGCTCTATGCGTTTGACGAGAATATTGATAGAGCATCGAATAAATAAGAAAATAAAGAAAAATGTTTTGAAGAAGTGATATTTTATACACACATTTATGCTGAAAAATGTTTTTCCTTCATTTTTGTTGGTGGTGCCACGACACACTGGCACTACCCTACAAGCCGCCACTGGTTTTTAGGCAGCACTTAGTAAAATCAGTTCTTTCAAGAACTGAATAGTATGCGAAAAGTTCAATTTTTACTTTCTCGTAGACGTACGTATATACGGAGTAATACACGTAGTATAGAAAAAAATATGTAATGCTGCGCGAAAAACGGCGGATTTTCGACGGAAAAAAATCATTGTTCTCCGGGTTCTGGTGGCGAAAAATTGCATAAAACCAGTTGCTAAATTAAGAGAAAAAATCCTCTAACACGTGGTGTAGTCAGAATCCCTGTTTTGTGGGTCATTGATGCCGAAAAAGCAATTGAAAGTAAAAAACGTCCGTCCGTCAGTCTGTCCGTCCGTCCATCTGTGAACACGCTTAACGCCTAAACCATCCATACGATCTTCTCCAAATTGAAGAATCCCGGTCTATCTGAATCTAGTTGAAACTTTGAAATTCTGAAAAACATTCTTTAAAATTTGGAGGTACTTTACATAAAGCCCCCCGAACATGAATTTTCTCAAAAATGACTTCAAAAATTTTTCCTTTAAATTTCTTGTAAGATAACAGCAAAACACACTTATAAAGCTGGCATATGTGAGATTTTCACGGTTAATTCTGAATTTTCAAAAATTGCCCAAATTTTTTTCGACATCTTCCTACACCCACAAAATTGAAGACAGATTTTTCCTTCAAATGAACCATGTTGTCTATAAATAGTTCTTTCATAACGGTCATGTAATTTTATGGAAATTATAATAGTTTTCGTGCAATCGTGCGGGCAATATTTGCAATTTTAAAAAATTACAAAAACAGATTTTCTCAAAATCGGCTCCAAACTTTTTCTTTAAATTTTTGGTAAGGTTAGTGCCAAACGAACCCTATGCCGTGACATAAACGTCATATTGTTGTTTTCTATTGTTTTTTTTCCTTCAAAAATGAAATTTTTTACTTGTTCCTCACGTCTGTAAAACTTGCATTAAAGGCAATTTCTTCACATTAATATATTTATGAGCACATATGCTTTAAATAATGTCAAATAAAGTTTCAACAGTTTTCTGTAAGAATGAGCACAAAATTCTGCATTTTCAGAAACGCTCAAACGCTATTTTCTAAAAAATGACTGCAAATTTTCCCAATAGATAGTGCTAATTGCACTGTTTGTTATGACGAAAAGTTTGATGTTCATTTTGATGTATTCATATGTTCTTGTTTTTTTTTCTTCAAAAAAGACACAAATGTAATTTTCTTGAAATACCTCTCACGCCATGAAGATGGACATTTCCTTCAATTTGTATGCATTATTACATCTGTGAGTGGATGTGCTTTTAATGACTTCAAATGAAGTTTTACAAAAACTCAATAGATTCCTGCGAAAAATAGCTTAAATTTCTGATTTACAGTAATGCTTAATCGTCATTTTCTTAAAAACGACTACGAATTTTTCAATGATAACTTTGGTTTTGGACCATTTTTTACTCATATTCTTGAAGTAATGATTCAGTTATACTACTAGGAAAGCAAAAAGTTGAGAAATTGTCAAAAAAGTACTTTGGGCGACGATAGATGGCAGCTGGCCAGAGAATGGAGCACGACCTTAAAGTCAAACCAAACCAAGTATATAAAAAATATTTGGTACGAGAAAGTCTGTGCCATTCTGTAGCACCTCTAGTTTTTTCTGTCGCGATGTCTTGGTAAGATCAGAAAAGAATTGCTCATTATCATAGTGAAGGAGCTATGCAAGAGTGTTTCGTTGAATGCGAAGGTAGTGACGCGTAAGAAATTAATCGTAGAGAGTGAGAATTATGAGGTGGAATTTGTGAAAGGGCTCACAGGGTGGTAGAGGCCGATGACAGAGAGAGAGAGACAGAGACAGAGAGTGACACAGAGAGAGACAGAGAGAGAAAAAAAAGAGAGAGAGAGAGAGAGAGAGAATATTTTAACTCGGAACTCTAGCCATGAGATCGTCGGGCAAATCCGCGAAAGAGAATTTTGACGTTACTGAAAATCTTGTTTTCTACATTTGACTATAGAAGTCTATTTATACGATATCAGTGTATGGTATGGCGTTGGGTTCTGGATGTATCTCGCCAGCGCGCTATTTTACCACTTTTTCAAATTTGCCCGATAGTACAAAACCGGTTTCAAAATTAGCTTCGGCTATTTTTACTTGTGAAAACAAATTCAATGGGTGAATTCTATCAAGGAGACAAACGCAGTTTTGAGATCAAAAATCGAGTCGTAGGATAAACAGTCTCGTGTGTAATCTCTGCTCATTCTTTTCGGTAGTGGAATGATAACGGAAGATCTTAGAAGTAAAATATTTCTAGATGAGAAGATGGAATATTGGTGGTATTTATACTAGTAGATCAATTTTCTTGAAATCAGTTTCCAAATCGGAATTGATGTTTTGAGTAATGCCTCAAACAATTTTATGATGGTATACGAAGAAAGACGGAAATATGTGAACAAGATTAAGAGTTTTATACTACTATTACAGATGATACGAGACCATTTGCCTCTGTTACACCATCACTATGTTTTTTGTGGGGGAAAATATAAATAGATGCAAAGGGATGAAAGTATAAACCGACTGCCCGGCTTGCTTGCCTGAAAGTTCGGCCTCCTCACGCACCGCAGGCTGCCGGAGCTGGCTGTGCCCAGTGCTATGTCACTAGATAGGCCGGAAGATGTCGTTATTTGAATTTCACGCCCGACGCCATATGCAATCGTATATTCACCAACGCGCTCTAACGGTAAATCTGTGAACTACTCATTTTCATAGTTTGCGCTATCTCAGCTGGTTGGATTTCGGTTGAATTTCTGTCTCCAGCGTAGGATGTGTGGTCTATATATGCTTATTGTGGGACCGTTAACGGTCTCTAGCCACCAGTTACTTTGAGTTTAGGAAAGAAATCTAGTGATTTATAGCTGAATCGCATTGTCTGAAGTGTGTGTTATGACTGAAAGAAGATGCTGGGTGTCCAATTGCACAAATTTAATAGAAAATTAGCCATTAAAACGTGGTGATTTGGGTTTCCAAGAAATGTGAAAAAGTGAGTTTAATTTTTTGTATCTTACGTTTTTATGCATGTAATTTGTAGATTAATGCTGCTGTTAAAAAGTTTTTAAAATGACGTCTGTAAAATAAATAATTTGTTTTAGAGGCAGAATGGATAAAAGATATTAGGAATCAGCTCTCGCCAAATGCACATTTTACCATTAGTGAGTCAATACGCAAAGAGCATTTTCTGCAACTGCATGTAACATGTTCCCAGTTAGGGAACAATAATGCTACTGAAAACTTGGGAAAATAATTGATCACTTGTGGATAGAGAAACTATGGTATGCTGCAGGAAATGTGCCCGATACATTTGCTGACAGTATTCATAGTAAGTGTTTGTCTTGAAAGGGCATTCAAATAATTTAGTTGAAAGTTGTGGATCTTCTGATTATGATTCTATGTTTATGATTTTATGTTTCTGATTACTTTCAGATCCCTTGTTTGAGCCCATCGAGATTGTCACCAACTTCAATGGCTGTAACTGGTGATATTTTAAAAAAAATAGAATTAATCTGTCCTAAGCGTAGCACAGTTTCACTCATTTTTTTATTGTTTACACTTGTAGTTCATCTGTCCCTCTTGGCAATAGAGCTTCAAACAAGACAGATTTTTTCAAGATTGCAAATGAGCATACAATTTTGTTTGGGGAATATTAATTTTGATTACACAACAGTAGATTGTTTAAAGAGAGCCTTACCACCTTTTTTTAAATTTTCAGGTCCGTGTGCACAGGCTGCAGTTTGTACTGAAAATGGTGAGTTTTTTTAATATGTGTGAAAGGTAAATAGAAGTATGCTACTGAAACCATAGCGTATTGGTAATAATTTATTATTGATTGTTACTGGTTCTTCTGTCTTTCAGAATGCTCGTACTTCAAGTGTGGCAGATACATTTGCTAGCCTTTTTCATGCCCTTATTTATTATTAGAGATTTATTATTTACTAAATTAGTATTGCAGAAAGACTGACATGAAAAAAATGTGAAAGATTATTGCTGATATTTCTGATTCTGATCTGGATTTTTGTAGTTAAAAAGGCATTTAAATGATTCATCAGATTGAAAATAATGTTGATCTATAATTTTAGTTTAAAAGTATACCCCAATAATGTAAGATAATATGAAGAGATAATTTTGTTTTAAAATTATTTTCTTTGATTTTTCTTCCATAAAATCCTTACAATTATTTTTGTTATTTTTTAATAAGTTAAGGTTGAAAATATAGGGAGTGATTTTGGAGAAATATATGGAGTGAATATGGAGAAAATTTTAAAATTCCCGCGTACCTATTTTTTTTTAATTTTTCGGTTACTTCTACGCTATTGGCTGTTCATTTGCCCAATAGAAATCAATACGATTGCACATGGCAGCACCGGAAGTTAGGCAAATAAGGCTTCTCTCTTTAACATTGAGTGCCATCTCTGAGATATACTCTTTGGCTGTGCCGCCCCGTTGAGGGAGGGTTCACAACGGGCGTATGACGCACCAGCCCGGAAGGGGGAGGGAGGTGAGGTGTTTTAACAAATTTCACTTTACGACGCCCCTATTCATCTGATTTGCAGGATTGACATGGCATTGGATTCAGGAATCACGTCGTCATCGCGCTACAAACCCATATTTTTTAATTTCTTCCCGAAACTATGAGAAAACTTTTTTTTTAATTTTGGAAATCTATTTTGAAAAAAGGCTTTGTAGCGTAAATTCTATTTTAAAAAGAAGTCCAATGCCGTTTAGAGATCGAAAATCGGACCGTATGTTCAGACGTTATTGGTCAAGTAAATGTTGCATTTTTGGTGCTGCCACGTGGTGGCGACAAATTGAACTAGTGTCGGTACATTTAGCCTTAGGCTCCAGCAAGGCGACGGGCGCAGAGGCGGCGGCCAGGAGGAAGGCAGTAGTTCGGCGCAGAGGCGGAGCAAGCGCCGGCAAGTGGCACGGGTGGGGTCGTCGCGGCTGCCGTAGTGCAAGGAAAGCGTGAGAAGCGCGCCAAGCACGGTATGAACTCCACACGCAGTACTTGTAGCAGAAAAAAGGACACGCGTGATAGCAGCAATGAAGAGGAAATAGTGTTCTGTAGGAACTGGAAAATTGATAGCGTAGATCTGTTGAAAGGGATTAGCATTGTGGCGTGCCACCATTTTAATCACTCCTTCGTCTGTGGCGTCATACGGGTGTAATCAGTACACAAACGAGAGTGGGTTGTAATAACAGCAGGTTTATTTACAATTAAGACCGTAGTCACAAACAACCAATGCACTGTATACAATTAACTAACTAAATAGACCCCACTGCTAGGAGAGATATTTACAACGGCTACCACACCGAACATACTACCTAATGTTTCACCGTGCGTAGTACCGCCTGCCCTGAGACCGACTACATGTCTCACTAGTCACGACAATAACTGCCGGCTCCTTCCAGCGCGCACGCACGCACCTCTCACGGACGACCTACGCTGCCGATGCCGCTGTCTCAAAGAAGGAAGAGCTATTGTTCCACAGCCCTTAAATAGCCCTCGCGACGCTGACCGCAGCCTCCATTGCCTCCGCCCTAACGCCCGCACACCCCGTCGGAAAAAACCCATGCGTCATAGCTTTTGCCATTGTCTCTGCATCCGGTGGGCACCACTCTGCGTATCCACGTTGGTTTTAGTGACAAGACACTACAGCATCTATGAGAAGTAAGATTTCAGCAATAATGGTAAAGTAGACGGTAGAATGGTAAAGGCCAACACGAACTGCACACTAAAATTTCCAGTGAGTTAAGGCCGAGGGAGAGGTCGTGAGAAAGAAAGCCAGTGCAGCGGGCGGAAGCTAGAGAAAATCAGCGGTAAGTTAGTATCGCAAGGTTACGGGCTCGGTGAAAATAGAACCGGGGGCAAAATTTCATGTAGTAACAAACAGAAGGTGAGCAGTGTGAGAGTACGCAAACCCGCAAAGGACAAGGTAGAGCAAGAATCAAAACCTCGGGCCATAGTCACGCCGCAGAGGGCGCAGTCTGGGAGCGTGTCTGGTGAGGTCGAGGTTACAGATGACGGTGCAGCCGCCCGCGAGAAGTTAGCCCGGCAGGTGACACATCATTCGGCGGCGGGACGCCGCGGAGCGGATAACATGGCGCAAAAGGAGGGCAGGGCAGTCAGCAGGGCAGTCGGGAAATCGTCCGACCAGAGGCACGGAGCGGTGCGGCGAATGGCGGCCAGGTCGGTAAGTCTGCCGATAGAGTAAAACGCGGCGCGGTAGGTAGAAAAATGGGAAGAACAATAGCTATTGTCGGGAACAGATCAGTAAAGTAGTCAATTGGAAATTCAAAGTGAAATGGGACTAATTACTGAGAGGGATAGATCAATATTACAAGTTCCTCGGCACTGAAGTTAGCAAAAATTCTTGGATATGCCAAAGTACTGGATGTACAAAAATGTATGTTGAACTGGCAAAGAGCGATTGTAATGAACAATGGCAACAAAAGACGAGAGCAAAGAGCAGAGCTCATCAGGTGGGAATAACGGGCGTGTTAGTGATTGCGCGGAAGGGCCTAGTAGAACTGAATGAATAGGTTGGCACAAGCAAAAAAAGTAAAGGTGTTGCAGAAAATAAACATCCTTTCAAGTTAAGAAACAAAGTTACTGGTAGAAAAATTATTGATACTAGCGGTCATTCATTAGAGATTAGAGGAGAACATTGTTGCCAGGGGTGCCAGGTTGCCAGGGGTGCCAGGGGTGCCAGGGGTGCCAGGTTGCCAGGTTGCCAGGGGTGCCAGGGGTGCCAGGGGTGCCAGGTTGCCAGGGGTGCCGGGGTGCCTTGGGTGCCAGGGGTGCCAGGGGTGCCAGGGGTGCCAAGTTGACAGTACAGTGCCAGGGGAAATAAAAGATAGATAAAAATGTTTGCGTCAATCTTTTACCAAGAAAATCATTGCGTTCAACGTGTTATTCTAAAATGCATTCGCGATCTTTGAATTAAGGAGTACAGTGCAACTGCCCATATCTCTGAAAAATCGTTCAGAAATAATAAGCAAAGTGGCAAATTTAAACGCGAAAAAATAAACAAAACGTTGAATTTATTTATTTGTTATCGTTTATGAACTGTTTTTATATTATTCGGTTCAGCTTTTAACATCAAAATGACCATATTTTCAATTACAAACGTAATATCTAGATGTAAGTTGGTTTTAAAGTAAAGTAATATTCAAAATATGTTAACCAACTTTTATGTTTATGCCTTTTGACAATTTAGAATTTTTTTCATGTGTTGAAACTACATCATATCTTTAATTTGCTGTATCTCCTAAACTATTGACCCTACGACGCTGAAATTTGCATGGAAGATTTTTCATAATATGCTCTATAAACGAATTTTTAGCCTATGGTTTCATAAATTTTTCCTAAATTTACAGAAAACACAGCCTTACATGGAAAATGGCTCTTCGCCGTTGTTGAACTTTTACGTACTTCAGAAGAAATAAGGATTGGTTTTAAAATCCTACATCTAAACTATAAGCCGTTTCTCAATTCCAGGGGCAAAATCCTGCTTCAAAATTTTAAAAACTTTCAGAATACACCGTCATTTGCTTTATTCGAACCAAAAATACTCCCTCCAGACGCCTTTTGTCTATCTAGAAATTTTTTCATGTGTTGAAAAACAACAAAAAAGACAAACAAAAACAAAACACACGAATGCCAAAACAGAAATACAAGCCAAGAGGAAAAAGGAACAGGAAGACCGAGTTAGCATCGCGATCTCAAGAACACAAAGAAATTACAGAGATAAATAAAACATAAATATACGGGGATTTGTCGCTGTTTTGTTGCTCAAGGGTGCACAAAAAAGGAATTTTGTTGTTCTTGAAGTAATACCGGAAATGGGAAATTTCGACAAAGTCATATCAGGAAAACCGACGATTACAAGAAAACTATCAGTTTCAAAGATAAATAAAAAATCGCCGCACAGGAAATTGTCACTCATTTGTTGCTAAATAGTTTCCATAACCAGTTGTTACTTTTTTGTTGTTTAATAGGACCCTAAAAATATTTTTTGTTCTTTATATAAACTCCCAGGAAATTCTAAAACATGAAGGTGGAGAGCCCGCCCTCTCCCTGCAGCGTCTTTTCTGCTGAAGCATTACTAACGTTTTCACTAAAGCTTTGTGAATGAAATGATGTCGGTAGCAGATGTTAAGTTCACGTTTAATAACCTCAATACATCCGCATAGAAAAGTTGATATTTCAAAATTGAATCGGTTATTTTTAAATCCTCGCAAGTCAGGATTTGTAAAGTTGTGGTAATAAGAAAACTTGCGACCCACCCCTCCGCCGGCTAGCTCAGAATGGGTTTTCAAGGTGGGCGCAAAATAAAAAAATACAATTAGAATAGCGGGGATCAGGGTCATGTGGGCCGTTGTGGATTGAATGCACTTACACAGAAACTCAAGTCGAATCACTTTCCACTTACTTAAGTATATTCTAATTAAATTGCTTTTACAGTAAATGAACATAAAACACTTTACATATACAAGAATTTTTGTCTTGCTGAAAAAAAGAAAACAACTTACACTCTTAATAATTAACTACACTGTTTCCTTTCTCTCATTTAAATCAATTTCAAAGAATACTTAAAACTTTGCCTAATCATTCCAGTCGTAAATTTCCTAGTTGCAACTTTACAATTAGCTAAGTTTTTCTTGAAAGAAAAGATTGATTCTATTTTTCACAGAATATCGGTATAAAGAACCTGTACTAATACTTTCTTTCCGAAACAAATTATTCCTTCTAATATCTACAAATTGTTCAAGTTGGCACGACCTTACTGTGTCTTCTCACGGCGTAGAGAAATCTGCGGCGTCGACTCTTCCAATCGCTCGATGTCCTTGTCCTTGCAGCTCGGTCGGGAGCAAAGCCGCCCCTCTGCAGAACCGCACGGTCGCCCCTTTCTAGTACCGTTGTTCAACTCACGATGTGGCCTCCGTCTCGTTTTCCGTTGATACTCTTTTCGTATTCTTTTATAGAATGTAACTAGCTTTTAATTCCATATTTAAAAGAATCTACAATACGACAACTGAGTCTATTGTATAAGAAGAATAAATATAAAAATAAAAAAAACTGCAAAGAAAAGAAATGAATGGCCTCGTTAGTTTCATGCTATTCACACTCTCTCTCTTACAAAGATTTTAAATGCGTCACTTATACTTTCATCCTTTTCCTGATGAATTGTTTTAATGCATTGTAATATGATAATTACCTCCTCGAATGTCTTGAAGAGTTTTTTATCGTAGATGCAGTCCTGAAGTCCGTAGCAGTACGAGGTGCCGCCTTCTCGTGATCGGTAGGTCCTCACTCTCCAGCTGTTACTTCAGAAAAGAAAGCTTTCTTTCTCCCGACTACCGGTGTCGCATACTCTACCGAGACGCTCTCTTTACGGATATAGTTCGTAGTTTCCATTTTCGGATTGTATTCATGCGCGTTGGCGCGCGTTCAAACAGCTTATCTTATTCTTGAATATTGATGTGCTCCGTTTTCCGAGACCTCGTCAAAACGGATGGTCACAAAACTATGAAAATATTTAAGTACATAGAGAACTTTTTTTAATTTCTGAAACATAAATATTGATTGATAATGCCAATAAAACATGTAATGTACTTGTGCTATCAATATCAATAGCCGCTGGACTTTATGCTATCAATAGTCGCTGGACTTATTTCAAATTTTATGACTTACGGGATTTCAGAAAATAATCAGGATATTTTTATCTAAAGCATGTAAATAAATACCTCACTCAGTTGCACATTCATTCTGTAATTTGACACATTTATTATACTTTTATGTGAAATGACAATATGCATCTACATCAAACATGATTCATATGACAGAAACAGTTGCTGGAAAAATGTGTTTCTATGATATTCCGTGTTGGATATCTCTTTTAACCAATCTGTCAGTGATATCCGAGCCATACACTCTGTATACATAGATACATACATACATGCATGCATACATACATACATAAATATATACATACATACATACATACATACATATATAAATACATACATACATGCATGCATACATACATACAGTCATAAATACCCCGCAAGTCAATGACATACAGAGTATCAAAACCAAACCAAAACTTTGTAATACCCTTACGGCCATTCTATTCATCTGATTTACGGGATGTACTCAATGAACGATGCATCCAGCAGCTACTATTTTCTCACAAAAAGCGAAAATGAAAAAGAGAGTGACTTACGGGGTTTTAAAACTATCAGATTCAATTGCTTTTCACATTCCAACTTGTAGCAATGTTTGGTAATAATGAACTGAACACCTTTAAAAAACACGTCTAATTTGATTTTTGCTTTGAATTCGGCAGAGTGTGGTATATCTAAAATTATTTACGGTTTTTGATGTTTAGTTATTGGTCTTAAATGTCCAATAATTCCAACTTCAGATTGTTAGAAACCTTATAAAAACGTTGCAATTTCCAGATATCTTTAAGGTTCTGAATTGGGATAGCGGATTGATTCGTTGTTTTTAAATTAGGTTTCGTTAATGTGATACATTACTTTGTCGACAATGATGCAATTATGATACTGGGATACAACGGGGATACTGCGATTGGAAATCTAATACTTTAACCGTATATTATTTTCTTGTATACTTACCATACAGAGGGTACGTTCCGTACAGAATACCGGCTATTTGTATTCATTATTGCATATGTGAGCATAATTACATTAAATGATGTCTTACAAAGATTCTCGAAAACTCAAAGATTTCTGTGAATTACGTGTTCTCCTAATTACGTGATCTGGGCTATCCGGGTGACGCCGCGTCGAAGGCTGGGGTGCCGACGTTTCGACCGATATATCGCGGTCCTCTTCAGGGCAGTACAGCCCTAACAGCCCAGATCATGACTCTGGCCGCGGAAGCCTACGATACCTCCTAATTACGTGTTTTCAGAACCAAACATTTCCTCAAAAATGGCTCCAAAATGCTTTGTTTAATTTTTCTGAACTTAAATGGATTGCATAAAACACTATTATATTTACATTTCAAAATATAGTACTGTAAACTAAATACAAAAATAAAATAGTCTTAAAACCGGAAACAAATGATTAAAAAAAGGTCCACAAATTCAATAAGAGTACGATATCAAAAGCCCGAACTTAGTCGCGTATTTTCGACAGAATAAGAATACAATTCATGATATTATTCTTCAACGATATGGCAATAATCCAAGTAAAATTAAATGACGTAACACCTGCAGAAACATTGAAGAAAACACTGTATAATTTTCTCCATCTCCTGAAAAATATTTTTTAAGACGGTATTGAAACTGGGTATTTCTAGGGTATTCACAGCATGCTAAAAAACATCTCTAACTCTTGGCCAACAAGTAAGCGACAATTGCTTGTGTAGTTATTGTTCACTTTTGAAACTTATGGTTTTCTTGTAATCGTTGCTTTTCCTGATATGAATTTGGCGAAATTTCTCATTTCCGGTATTAGTTGATGTGCAACAAAATTTCTCTTTTGGAAACTCTTGAGAGACGAACAAGCTACAAATTATCATATAATTATTTTTTATTTATCTGTGTAATTTCTGTTTCCTTCTCATTGCTGTGCTAACTTGATGTCAAATTAGCCGAATGTTTAATAGCAGGGTCAAATAAAGAGCGACAAATTTAATTTTTACGTAACAAATTAGCAACAAAAAAGCTACAAATTTTGAGTCTAATTTCAATATCGTCTTAAAACTTTGCTATACTAACTTTACAGACCTGTAAAACCCTACTACAGAGAGTCGGACACCACTTTCTTACAATTTATGGTATTTATTTATTTATTTATTTTACGTCAAAAAACAGTTCAAACTGCGTATGACGTGTTATGGCGAAAAGTGATTTGTGTGCACATTTTCCAAATTCTGTGATCCCAATACTAAGTCATATACTACTTAATTTTTTTAAAAAAACCTCCCTAATACTTCCTGCCGCGACAACATGGAAACGATAATTTGAATAATTATATTTCCCACTGAATTCTAGAAGTCGTGCACAGAAAATGAAGTTACATTTATGTCCAGAAGCAAAACAAGGGGCCAGCTCAGCATTTTCTCAATGGATCAGGGAAACTGGACGAAAAACCTGATCGAGATGGGGGTCATTGACCCGAAGGCTGTAGTACAATAGTTGTTACAGGTTATTTATACACATTTATACAGTCCAAATGGTAAATAATGCATTATGTATCATTGTTAAAATTAATGTTACTTTTCTTGTGATGCTCAGTATAGTCTCTAATTGTATAGAAACAATTATGCAGCAGAAACGATTTCACTTGGGATTTAAACTTTTCTATCGAATTTAATCGTTTAATGTCATCTGCCAAAGCGTTGTAAAATAATGTACATGTATTGTATGTGAATTTTTTGTATTGAGCTGTTGATATTGTCACCTGATGAATATGATTTCTACGTCGAGTGTTATAGTAATAGACATCGGCATTTTCTAAAAATATATTCCCGCCCTTAAGCAAATCATTTTTGACAAAAACCACTAATTCGTTAATAAACAGACAAGGCAATGGAAAAATTCCTAAATTAATGAAGATACTTAAATTTTGAATTTTGAAAGGGAGAAAAAAAAAAAAAACTCCCATGTAATAAAATCTATTTTCAAGGATAAATAAGCAATACTTCTGTTTATTTATTAGGCAATTCTGTTTATAAAATCTCCATTAATTCGGTTTTGTGCCCTGGATATTGTATTTATTAATGTAATAACACGTAACACATTGTTTGTAAGCAAAACATTGTAAACTTGTACACTGGTATGATAATATTGCATTAGTTGCTATTATCCGCGCACGTTTTCTTAAGCCCTCTTCGTTAGTGGCGAGAGGAGTGGGGAGTGTGATTCTTTTCACAAAATAAATTTGATATTAAATTTGTAGTTCGTTTTTCGACGCGAAATAGTTTATATTACACGGGAACGAACATTTTGGGAAATCAGATTTTGTTTACAACGCTCGTTTTTATCATTTACTCCTAATTCAATTAATGGAGGCAAAGGAGCAATTATTTCAGTCTTTAAGTACAGAAACAATTACTTAATTATATTAAAAATTGCGCCAATGGTGTAAATAGTTTGTAAATACTTAAATTTAAATCTTATCGTTCCGCAGGTCGGAGCAGGTATTGAATGTCATTAAATGTAATAGTAGTTTACGATATAAGTGTCGTAAAGCATCTTATTACAATACGAGATTGGAAGATTGCCAAACGAGGCCGTTAGGCCGAGTTTGGTAACCAATCGAGTATTGTAATAAGATGTTACGACACGTATATCGTACAACGTTTTATCCACTTTGTAAAAATTAGTTAGATTTAATCTAAAAGATCGTCCTACGCGTTCGTTTAGTACTAACGATTTATTTTCTAGAAGTGGCGACACTGTTTCTAACAATGATAACAATTGAAACACATTTGGTGTCAACCTCAAGCTTTGTGTATTCTTTCCACGGTGTAAGAGTATTTTTTTCCAATATGAGTGACAGCAGCTGTGATTCTGACATCGAAATAGCAGCAAATGCTGCTCTAGACACGCTATTACCAGAGAAATCACGAAAAAATATGAGCGTGAATACACTTTATTTAGAGACTGGAGTGCAACCAAACATATTAAAACCATTTCGGAAAAAGTTATGATGGCGTACTTCTCTGGTAAGTCTAAAAAAGAGAAACCCTCAAGTCTATGGTCACATTATTCCATGTTAAAGAGTACAATATTACTTAATGATAATGTGGACATAAGTAAGTTCACACAATTGATAGCTTTCTTAAAAAGAGAGAGCGAAGGATACATGAGCAAGAAATCTAAAATATTTTCGAAAGATGACATACATAAATTTTTAATAGAGGCAGATAATGAAATTTATTTAATGATGAAGGTGACATTAATAGTTGGCGTTTTTGGAGCTTGCCGTAGAGGGGAATTGAAAAATTTAGAATTAAGTGATATAGAGGATAAGAATACGTATATTATAATTAATATACCAAACACCAAGACATTAATTTCAAGACAATTTGTTATTACTCAAGGAAGTGTCAAAGAATTCAACTGTTTGGAGACTTTTCGTCAATATTTTCGCCTTCGACCGGAAAATGTCAAGCACGATCGTTTCTTTCTCTCCTACAAGAATGGAAAATGTTCTTCGCAACCAGTTGGGATAAATACTTTTGGAAACATTCCAAAAAAAATAGCAATGTATCTTGGTTTGAAGAATTCTGAAACTTTTACAGGACATTGCTTTCGTCGATCATCTGCTTCTTTACTCGCCGATGCAGGTGCTGACATGAATGTGTTAAAGAGGCACGGTGGATGGAAGTCAAATTCTGTTGCTGAAGGTTATGTCGAAACATCAGTGCAAAATAAAAAAGAGATAGCTATGAAAATTATGGGGGAAAATATTTCGAATGTGGAATCTACAAATATTTCAAATGCAAATATGAATTGTACAGCTTCAACATCATCGGGAATTACGGTATCAAATTGCAGCAAATTTGTAATTAATGTTTACAACAAATAAGCATAGCTATTATTATAATTTGAACTCTTATTCTGTTAAAAAGTTATGTCAATAAAAATTCTTTGAACAATTGTTGTTATTTTTAATAGTAGGAATCAAGCTAGTCGCGGAATAACCCATTACAAAACGAGTGTCGTAATGAAGTACTTTACCGCACTGGGTGCGGTAAAGAGCTTCATTACGACACTGAACCTAATGTCGTAATGTTTGACTTTACCTAACCAAAGTGGATAAAATGTATTTTCGTAATAGATAGCTTTTTTTAAAATTATTATTATCAGTGGGGTTGTGCAAACGTGCAACCTTGCACGAGCCGATCTGAGAAATACATATTTCATTATGCTTGAGGAAATTAATTATTCCACTGCGTTTGTCTGGCAATGAAAATAATATTTCCCCATAGTTTTTGAGGTTGAGATTTGAAGCAATTAGTTTGCTCTTTCTCAACGAAGGAAGAACTTTTCGCAAGCGCATTTCCCGAGGAAAAATGAACCACTCCTAAACATTCAAATTTCGTTACCTCAGATGCAAAAATTTTAAAATTCTTGTAATGGATTAAATATTTAGTGTATCTATTATTAGAAAATAACTTTAAGGGCTTCCTATAATAATGTGTAGAAAGCCCTTCAACTACAGTTAATCTATGAATGAACCTTGCATTTCTTGTGATAGAATTATACTCTCTGTTGTGAAGGTTTTTGGACCAATCAGGGATGTGGTCAGGAATGACGCAACTATGACGTGTTGGGTATTGTGACGCAGGTAAACGAAGACGTGTCCTCCCATTTCTAGTATTTTTAACAACTCACCGTTGTTGTGAAGCAATTACGCGGAGCTCCGCATATTCGTGTGTTGTTTGTTGGAGAATATTTTTGGTCGTACCTGGTTATTGTGGCATTACGAAGTACCAATGGCCCCAACGATTAAAACCTTCCTAAATACGTTCAACAACAGGCTGTGAGTATTCGTCTTGAATGTCATATGAAAAATATGGAGAGTGATGAAATAAGACTTCATATGAGTCGAACACTGTTTGGATAAATGTCTAAAGTTAATCAGCACGATCTCTTGTAATGTATATATAAAAAACGAATATTGATATATTCTATAGCTGACTGACGATTTTGATGTTTATGAAGCCATTTTGATCTAACTAGAGCAATTATCTGCTATAATAGTGCTTAGTCAGGGTCACGCAAAATTTGTTGATTTCTAGAGTTATAGTAATTGCATTGAAGATTAACTAATGTATCAAGTTATTAAGTTTATTAATATTTTATGTTGACATTGTTTAGATTAGTAAAACAAAAGTCTCGTATTGAATTATCAGTATTTGTTGTCATACCAGGCATGTGATATTTTAGAATAGTATGAAAAAAATGTGCCAAAGTCCACATAAAAGTGAAACATGTATCGTGAACATCTTTGGTTCCTTTGAATTCTCAAAGTTACAGAAATGTCGCAAATGAGGTTCTATTTCTTCCAATGAAATATTCTAGAATCAATACATTATGATCAAACTGATAAATGTTTCCAACAGCCTTGCAGGAACATTTTAACCAAACATTCAGTTGAACAGATTTGTATGAATTCCTTCCTATTAAAGAAATTAAATAGAGAAGTGTTTTTTAATAGTGTGCGATTTCATTATACTAGAACCTTCTCATAAACATCGCTATACTCCTGGTGAATTGATTTAAATTATTAGTAATGGAAGTTGCATATTGATAAATATTACTAATGTTATCAAGTCTAACGTAGATTATAGTGGTATTTAGCATTATTTTTTAAATTTATTTATATAACATAAACGAGTTCTCTGAGGAGACGTCCAACGTTAGGATAACTTGTTTTTTAGGAATGAAGCTTGTTTAAAAAATTGTTATGTGAAAATGATTACTTTAATAACATTTTTGAATCTTGGAACAAATTTTCTAATTATTAGTTTTTTGATCTTTGTTTCAGTAATGCTCGTTGAAAAATGTGTAATAATTAGCAAAATCCAGTATACTATGAAACTAGAGATGAATTAATCATTACCCTTAAGTGTATTTTTTTTGGTAAGCTCCATCCTGCTCCCTTCGGATCCACATAAACATTGTATAATTAAAAAAATTCAGAATATCTTATTTACACTATTAATTTAAGCATAATTTGTAAATTTTTTTTATTGTTTCATTGAAGTACAATTTTTATATTAGTGTTTAGAAAAATAAAAATAATTAATGCCTTATTGACCCTTTTGACTAAAGTTCACGTCACATTTTACATATTACATTTATTCAGTGGGAAAAAGAAAATTAGTCTATTCTTGATGAATTTGCCAGTAAATTTAACAGAATAAAAGAGAAAAGGTTTCACTTTAATGTTATTAAACATTAAATGTTATGTACGGAATAAAATATAACAGAAGAGCTCATAAGATTCACTCTTTTTCTTTACAGCATCTTTTTTAAAATCACATTTTTGAGGTTTAGTTCTTTTTCATCACAGGTAAAAGTATCAAATTTTCATAATAGAATAACACCTCTTTAAGAGCAGGCCAGAAAAATCATTTTTATTAATTTTCTCGTTTCAAAAACACGTTATAAATGTATTATGGTCATTTTGATACATTTCTAATGGTAGCAGTAATGTGAATTTAATTTTTTTCTTTTTTCCTCCAGGGAGGAACCTGTGAGACAACACCTGAAAAATGTTTACGCCTGCTTGACATTGTCAACCATATCAGCAGGTGTAGGTGCTTATGTACACATCTTTACAGAATTGCTTTCCGCTGGCCTATTTGCTGTTATAGCAGCTCTTGGTCTTGTTACTGCCCTTGTGGCGACCCCTGATAATGGCAAGAACAGAAAATTACGCCTTGGATATCTGTTGGGATTTGCTTTTTTCTCAGGTTTGTGAAACCTTCCATGTAGGGCCATCTTGCTTGGCATTAGAGGCCTTGGGCAAAGCAATGCAAAGTAACCCCTTTGGGTGAGTTAGGTTTAAAAATATCTAATTGATACAGTGATTTATTTTAATGAGAAAAGGAAGTTTATTATAATGAATGAATATTCTGAAACATGGTAATTGGTCTGAGTTAAATTCAAAGCCTTAAAACAGTTTGCTGGCATTTCAAAATATTTTAATTCTATCTTCAAGGCTCATAATACCCACAACAGCAACCTCACTGTTAATATATTAGACTAAGACAAAAATTAATATACATTAAAATCTGATGACTATTCATATTTAAATCACAACCTTAAAACTAGATTATAATACGTATATCCAATTCCATCAACACTTGGTTGTGACAAGAGTCCAATTATTTCATTGTTGGTAATCTTTGTGTATATTACAGTATATTGTATTTGAGTGTTGTAATAAAATTCTTGTTTCACTGGTTTTCAGTTTAATTTTTAATGGTTGTCTTCATGGCCATTTAGAAAATACTCTGTAGTGTTGTTTAAGATGAGACTATGGAAAAATGTGAATATATTTTATATATAAGTCAATTAATGGATATTCTTCACTTGCAGAATTTTTTTGGATTGTAGTTAATTACAGAAAAATATTTGGTTACATGTTGTGTCAATTCTTTCAATTGCCTTTGATGGTTTACATTGCAGAATTTCTGTCTTTTCTGAATAACGTATTTAAGATAATTATTGATCACAGGGCATATGAAATTATTTATTTGTATCATACATGGGATATTATCTCAATGTTGGTACAATAATTTAATATTTGACAAAGGAGTATCATTACAAATCAGTAAAGTATGTTGATAAAAATAAATAAAAACATCAAATAAATTTCTATATAAATAGTGAACTACTAGTAAAGTATTAAAAATAAACTAATATATAGTGGTATTCACAACCAGTCGATAATAAAAGCAAATTTTATAGACAAGTATGTACGATTGAAGAATGCATTTGAAAGTTACAATAAATTTAGAACTCACTGTCAAAAAAGTCAATATTATTGCACAAGTTGTTGGCCTCACATGCCATTCTATTCGACGTGTCACAGAAAAGGATATCGGTTCTTCTGCATAATGGGAGAAATGACTGACACTTCCAGTTTCTGTGATGCAGAGAACAAGATATATGCAAGTTAATATATTGCAATATTTCCTGAAGGCTGGTAATTTTTGTATTATGGTTAATAAATTAACAATTTGACTGGAAATGTAGGCAGTAGAGACTACAGCACAAGGTATACTGTCGCACAGCTTCACTGCATCGTTTCGGTTTTTCATTTTTACTTTCTCGTATACATATGTATATATGGGAGTAATATACGTATGTATAGAGATAGTTATGTATTGCTGTGAAAAATTGATTTCGATATTTAAACAGAAATAAACGTTTTGTGGTCCCCCCCCCCCCGTACATTTTCAAAATTTTCTCAAAAAGTCTCCAAATTTTTTTCTTTAAATTTATTATAAGAATAGAGTAAAATACACGTATAAAGCTGGCATAGGTTGGATTCACGCGGTTAACTCTGATTTTTCAAAAACTGCGTTTGATTTTTTTCTGGCTCCTAAAACTACAAAATTAAAGATAGAGATTTTTGCTTGAAATGAAATTTGTTGCTCATAATCAGTTCTTGAAATAAGGTCATGTAGATTTTTTAAAAATTTTAATAGTTGTCACGCAATATGGTGTGCAATATTGGCAATTTAAAAAAATTATATAAGGAAGATTTTCTCAAAAATGGCTGCAAATTTTTTCTTTAAATTTTTTATATGGATAGTGCTAAATGCACAGTATAAGATGACAAAAACACCATATTGCTCTATTCTTTTGTTTTTCAAAAATTACAAAAATGTAATTTTTTTGACTTGTCTCTCATGTTGGTATTACTTACTTTGAAGGTGATTTCTTCACAGTATTATATTTAAGAGTACATTTGCTTTAAATAATGTCAAATAAAGTTTCTTGAAAATTTGACAGTTTTCTGTGAAAATCTCAAAATTCCACATTTTCAAAAACCCTCAAACGCCATTTTCTCGAAAATGGCTCCAAATTTCTTCTTGAAACTTTTACAATAGTTACAATAGTATAGTGGAAATGGCACTTTTTAACATGGCGTAAAATCATTTTGGTGCATTCTTTTGTTTTTTCAAAAATTGAACAAATGTAATTTTTTTGAAATGTCTCTCACACCATTAATGTGCACATTTCAATGGATTTACACATTATTAAATTTTGGATTGGAAGTTCTTCAAATTACTTCAAATGAAGTTTTTCGAAAACTCAATAGATTCCTGTGAAAAAGAGCTTCAAATTTCGCATTTACATTAACGCTTAACACCATTTTCTTAAAGACTCTCCGAATTTGTATTGAAATGCAAATTGCTATTTAGGGCAAGGTTTTAGTCTTCTTTAATATTTTTAAAATAATATTTTGGTTCTACTATTTGGAAACAGAAAAGTTGTGAAAATTTCAAAAAAATGTACTTTGGGTGGCGATTGATGGCAGCTGGCAAGAAGGAAGGGGAAAACTGTACAGTACCAGTCTACACCAAGGAAATTAGAAAACTTTACTATGAGAAAGTCTATGCCATTCTGTAGCACCTCTAGTTTGTGATGCCTTGGCCTGCAGTGGATTTGTGCAAAACGTGGCTCTTTTCTGAACCAAGTATTGTTAGAGATAGATTGATAATTTGTTTAGAAGGTTGGCACCTTGTGATTTATTTATGAATAGTCATCAGATTTGAATATAAATTAATATTTGTATGGTGTCTTAGTGTAATATATTAAGGTGCTGTTGGTTTTGTGTGTGTTATTAGCCCTGAAGGTGGAATCATGATATTCAGAAATGTTAGCAAACAGAAAAGTGTCAATGTTTTGAATTGAACTGTGACCAAAACCCATGATGTGGACATCCTTGAATTTACTAACACAGTTGTGAATTTACACATGTTTAAGTAATGCATGTAAAATTCTGAAAATTAGTAATAAAAACATAGGAAGCATTTATTAAAAGTGCAAAACTAGTTATGAGATGATTTCCACTCTACAAAAGAGAAGAATTTTGGCACTTTTTGTGTAGGTTTTGAAAAATAATATTTAAACGACTTTATCTTGACATACCTATATTATATAAGTTTGAAGAAAATAAATAAATAAATACATTTCTGCAGAATCCTAGGCCCCAGAAGGTGCTCTCAATAAGCACTGATTCAATGAATTCCTTGTTTTGATTATTGGTGTCGTATATCATTTAATGTTAAAATAGTATATTTGTGTTATTATTGCTTTATTTGACTTTATTGCAGGATTAGGGATGGGTCCACTCCTGGAGCAAGTCATCATGATAGACCCAAGCATAATTGTCACTGCTCTGATTGGTACCTGTGTTGTTTTCACTTCTTTTACAATTTGTTCTCTTCTTGCTGAGAGAGGACGTTGGCTCTATATTGGTAGCACCCTAATGACAGTACTTAGTTCAATGCTTATTCTTTCTCTTGCCAACATTTTCCTCGGTTCAACACTGGTTTTCCAGGTGTGTGTTTAATGTTTAACAGTTGATATAATTTTGCAACAAAATTGTTGAAGCATAACAAACAAACTAAACCCAACAAATTCAAAGTTAATGTTATATTTATATTGCAGTTGTATTTGTATGCTGGGCTGGCATTGATGTGTGGATTTGTACTGTATGACACACAGTTGATAATTGAAAAGCGTAGACAAGGAGACAAAGATTTTGTTGGCCATTCTGTAGATTTGTTTGTAGACCTGATTGGAATATTCCGTCGTCTGGTTATAATTCTGACTCAGAAGGTAAATATTATAAAAATAGTTTACCTAATGTACATTTTTTGGGAAGGGGGGATTTTTTATTTCGAATCGAATCAAAATATTTTTCAGTACTTTTCTAACTGGAATTCTTTATTTGTTCAGGAACAACAGAAACGTAATCGCAGAGACTGAAGTATCCTCAACATTGCAAAATACCATGGAGTATTATCAAATTTTGCAATTATTGTATAAAAGTTCTAGTGTGATATTGTAAATTGTTTAACGATAAGTACCTAATTTGAGTTTCAGAAATGTATTATCTGGCAGGACTTTGTCAAAATTTGTGGTTTTTCTTTTTCCTTAATTTTAAAACAAAGGTAAAGACTATTTCTAGAGGATGAAAGATTAGTGTATGACCCTTCGAGATAGGTTAATATGTAATATTACTTAATACAATTTTGGAATGATTGAATTTGAAGTACTCTGCCTCTAATATTTTGGAAGTGTATAATGTAAAATATTCCTGTTATATTACCGAATATTTGTACTCTGTATGATGATACAAATCTTTTGAATAAATTTTACTATCCATCCTTTGAAATTTTTTTATTTTATTTAGTCTTTATTTCTTTCACATTTTGACTCCGACAATTTGTCCGTGTTCTACAAAATAACAAACAAAATGTAGTAACTCATTTGATGTGTTCATAAACTAAAATTTTTATGAGGTAAAGCTTAATATAAAATATAACTGGAGGAGACTTTCTTGTAGTAAAGTTTTCTAATTAATTTGCTGTGGGCTGGCTTTCCGGACTTGCCCCATCCTGCCATCTATTGCCTCCCAAAATACATTTTTAGAAGTTTTCTCAATTTTTTGTTTTCCTAATGGTAGATTAAAAATATTACTTTTAAAATTTTAAAAATGAGTAACATCTCGTTCCACAAGGAAATTTTTGTTGAAAAATTTGGAGCTGTTTTTAAGAAAAAATCATTTAAGCTTTAGTGTAAATGCATATCAATTTGAAGCTCCTTTTTTACAGGAATCTTTTCTGTATTCGAAAAACTTCATTTAAAGCACTTTCACTCCAAATGCAATGTTGTATTACCCGTGCAACTTTTCTTGAACAATGACCTGGCTTCCCCCTCCATAGAGCAATAAACAGTTGAAGACCAAAGTGCCCCGCGATCACTGACAACAACATTCCAAATACATCTTCATTGTCGCAAAAGAAAATATACGGTTGAAACCGAGAACTCTTGGTCGTATTTTTCTCAACAATATCTAAAGAAATAGCAAAAGGAGATCCCGATCCATCGCAGGAGATACTTCGATCACCTGGGAAAATTAGAACTGAATTTATTGAGAAAGTATGACCAGATTGGCATTGCTTCATAAAATCAAATGGCCGATGTCGTAACTAATACCCCCACTCTACCCACATTCCTCCAAGCCATCATTCAAGAAAAGTTGCATGATTAATATACAAATCTCTGGAAATTGCATATTAATGACATGGGAGATATTCTCAAAAATTACATTTGTGTAATTTTTGAAAAAACTAAAGAAAACAGCAACATGAATTTTATTTCATCTTAAACAGTGCAATTAGTACTATGCATACAAAAAGAAGAAAACATTTGGGGCTGATTTTGAGAAAATGGTGTTTGAGAGGTTTTTTTTTTTGAGTTTGCTTGGACAGAAAAGTTGTGAGTTTGCATGAATACTTTATATCAAAGATCATTTAAAGCACATGGACTCCTGAATGCTATAATGTGATCGAATTGCCGCTAATGTAAATATCAAAGACATGATAGACTAGTCAAAAAAATTACATTTTTGTAATTTTTGAAGAAGGGGCGTTTATGCCCCCTCATACAGTACATTTAGAACTATCCCAATCAAAATTTTAAAGAAATAATTTGGAGCAGTTTTTGAGAAAATTTTGAAAATGTCTGTGGGATTTATTTTTAAAATTGCGCTTATATTAATTGCAGACAATATTGTGCGAAAACTACTAAACGTTTCAAAAAATGTACATGACGTTTGCATTGACATGTGTACATTGCATTGCATACAAATGTACATGGTGATTTGTAAGAAAAATCTTCAATTTTGTAGTTGTAGGGAGAAGCCGAAGAAAATTCAAACCTTCGCAATTTTCGAAAATTTAGTTAACCGGGAAAATCGAACCTATGTCACTTTTATAAGTGTATTGTACTTTCTTCTAACAAGAAATTTAAGGAAAAAAATTGGAGCCATTTCTGAAAAAAAATGTCCGTGGGGTTTCAATTAAAGTACCCCCAAATGTTAAAGAACGTTTTTCAAAATCGCGGCGCTTCAAGTCGAGCCAGATCGACCGGGGATGTCCATTTTGGAAAAAATCCTAGTATGGTTTAGGCACTAGTGGTGTTCAGACAAAGATGGACGTTTTGGGGGGAAAAATACACCTTTGCGGTATCAGGGGACCCCAAAATTTAATTTCTTTGAAATATCGAAATTGATTTTCCGCGGCATTACATCGCTTTCTCTATGCTGTTAGTCCATGTATACTTGCGTATACGAAACAGTAAAAGTGTAAGAGGAAAAAAGAAAAACAACAACAAACAAATAGTATTAGGCCAGTCAGACGGACAAACGTTTTGGAAAAGAAAAGAGAGAGAAAAAAAAAAAAAAAACTTCTCTAGTATCAGGGGGCCCCAAAACGTGTATTTCCGTCGAAATCTGGAAATCAATTTTCCGCAGCATTACATAACTTTGTCTTTACTACGTATATTATTCCCGTAATTACGTATGTATATGAGAAAGTAAGGAGGTGCTACAGAATGGTCTGGACTAGTACCGTGCAGTCTTGTCCCTACTTGCTTCCATCTATTGCGGGCCAAAGAAAACTTTTTGGGATTTTCGCAACTTTTCGGTGTCCAAATCGTAGAACCTAAATTATATTTAATTATATTAAAGAAGGCTATAACGTCGTGCTAAATAGCAATATTCATTGAAAAATTTGAAGCCGTTATTAAGAAAATGGCGATTAAGCATTACTGTAAATACGAAATTTGAAGCTCTTTTTCACAGGAATCTATTGAGTTTTCGGTGAGAGAGAGAGAGAGAGAGAAAACAAACAAAAAAACACAGTTTCGGTATCAGGGGACCCCAAAACGTGTGAAGTTGAAATCTCGAAATCGTTTTTCCATAGCATTATGTAACTCTCTATGCTGCGTATATTACTCCCGTATATACAATGTTACTCCCGTATATATCCCATTGTACATATGTATACGAGAGTAAAAAGTGTTGCGAGTTTGTGCTGCTCTAACAATAATTCAGAAATCTGAATCTGAATGCACCTAGGAAAATATGGTAAGTCAGCAGAATTCGTGTCGTTCTTATTACCATAATAAGAAAAGTCCATTATTCGTTTTTTACAAAAAATAACTCACAAGTACAATTTAATTCTAAAATAAAAGACATATATATTAAATTTAAAAGCGCGCCACAATTCATCCGCAATATTGGTTTCACCTGAGAGAGTAATGGCGGCGCCCAATGAAGTGATTTTTTCGTGTGCCATTGACTCTCCAGTAGTATGGAATCAGAAAAATCGCTGCTGGAACTTTATTTTCAATGATTTAAGGCACAGTTATAATAATAATAATAATAATAATAATAATAATAATAATAATAATAATAATAATAATAATAATAATAATAATAATAATAATAATAATAATAATAATCGTACAAGAGTTGCACGGTAAATAATTTTCATTGTTTTATTCAAACACTTCCACACGAAAGAAATGTCTTTCTGAAAATTAAATTATTTGAGTGAAATAACGGAGATCCTCACTAAAAGGCGAAGGCGTAGAGTTCTAGGAGGGCGAAGTCGTATGTATTTGCGTTATAATTTTTCTAAACAATTCCATAATTCCTTAACCGTTGTGGTTCATTGTGGTCAGCAGCTAAACTGTCACTGTCCCTAGGATCATTCACAAAAGTAACCACACGAAACCGGAGATCGCGCGGGCTGAGTAGGCGGGCGCCGAGCTGAGATCGCGAATCGAGGCAAGGCATAGTTGTTGGTTGTTCTTGTGACTGCTGTGGAATTTTGAGGGTTACGTATCTGTTTGAATATATGTTCGAATAGTGCAATTAAAGACTTAGCAAGTTCTCAAATATTTTCATTCTTTTATAATCACTTGTATTTTTATGCGGGAAGATGATGCATTAACAGAGGTTAATCCGTGTCTCATTGTTGTAATGCTTAGTTGCTCCCCCCCATGGGTTTGAGATATTGAGACCCATATTTTATTTTTACTTGATTGTTCACATAGAAAAAACAGGATTCTGATGACCCTCTTCCACACTTCCTTAAAAACGTTTTGCTCTGCTTTTGCAGTTGAAGTTCTGTTACTGTACGTGTGACAATGTCCGGAATTGCAATAGCTCGTCTGGCGGAAGAACGGAAGGCTTGGCGCAAGGATCATCCATTTGTGAGTACGATACACAAGTAACTGCAAAATTACGTACAGTTGCTTTTAAAGACTTCTTGAAAGACGTGGTTAGTTACTTCGTAACGCAATTTTTATCTTTAGGGGTTCGTTGCTCGCCCTTGTAAAAATCCTGATGGAAGTTTGAACTTGATGAGCTGGGAATGTGCCATACCAGGAAAAAAATCCGTGAGTAAAAGTTAGGAGGTGGATGTATGTAATTATGAGCATGTATTTGAGGAGAATATTTCTTTCTGCAGACTCCTTGGGAGGGTGGCCAGTACAAATTGAGAATGATTTTTAAAGACGATTATCCATCAAGTCCTCCAAAATGCAAGTTTGAGCCTCCCTTGTTTCACCCTAATGTCTATCCATCAGGTAACTTACAATATTGTCTACTTAAATTTAATTTATAATTAATTTTTTATATTCTGACAATAAGTTGTGCATCAGGAACAGTCTGCCTTTCTCTGTTGGATGAAGAAAAGGATTGGAGGCCTGCAATTACTATCAAGCAAATCTTACTCGGAATTCAGGATTTGTTGAATGAGCCAAACATAAAAGATCCAGCACAAGCAGAAGCATACACTATTTATTGGTAATATGATGCAGCATCAATAATACTAATTTTTCGTAAACCAGAATATACTTCAGTATTAATAATGGAATATTTGATTTTACAGTCAAAATCGTCTTGAATATGACAAGCGTGTCCGGGCCCAAGCTCGTGCCATGGCTCCCCAGGAATAAGTGAATGATAAAAATGTGCAGAAAAAGACTGAATTTTTTAATATTATGTTCATATCAATTGGTTTTCTAGTGTTAAGTTGTGCTGTTTTTATGTAAATATTTAAGTGTATCAAACAAGCTGAAAAGATCTTGATTCTTCTGGTATGAGCATCAAATAAATGTAACAAGTAAAAATTCTTTTCAAGAGATGTACTAGACTTTAACAATAAAGATAGTAGTACACAAGTCAACATATTTTCAAGATTCCAGTATTTTCTAAGGCAATAAATACAATTTAAACAAATCTGGAAGGCAAAAAGGCAAGGACAAAGAAATACTTTAACTTACTCATTTATAATTTCCTTTAGATGAAGCTTAGCGTATGAGAATAGGTTTCAGGTCATGTGCTAGAAAGGCTGGGGATAGAACCTTCATTCCCTTACCTTGACCTAAAATTATTGGACCCCACTCTGCTGTTGAATTCGATCCTGGGAGTTGTGAACTAGACCTTACCTTCACCTTAAGCTTCATCTCTGTGAATCTATGGGTACACTTAGGGTTCTCGTGTGGGGCAGGATGATAATTGTTTTGGTACTTTTAATTATCTTTTTTCAACAAAAATGTCAGACCCTATTCAGTTTTGTTTTTTTAGGAAGAGTTTCAATGGCATAAAAATCTTCTGCTTATGAAGTTCCAGTTTAAAAAATAGTCGGTATCAATGCTCTAATTGTAGGTCTCAAACATTGGCTATGGTCTGCTGTGTATTTTTCTTAAAAGCTGTAATTAGGGACCCCTGCTCTCAGAATTTGATCATGTCGTTTTGAAATACGGATAATAGAATAAAAGTTAAAAGTACAAAAACTTCTATTTCAGTAAAAAAAATAATACTAAAGAGTAAGGAGTGTACACACTCCATACACTATGCCTTTTTATGACTACATTGGTAGTTACATGTACCATTTTGTGGTTAACCTAATGATAGGAAAAATAAGAATTCTTAAAGTTGTGAAGATTTTTTCAAGCACATCTTTTCATTTTATAGACTTATGATCAGAAGGCAAATGCTACGTATCGAGGCCTTTCCGTATATAAAGAATAAACTCCCAGGAATACCAAGGTTATGGTAAAAAAAAAATTTCAACTGTAAAATACACAAATTTTCAGCTGTAAAATAAATTGTACTTCTATATTGATGCATGCAACCACAAATTTTTCTATTCATTCATACTATTAATTCTTACAGTAATGAGTATATTGTGTCTAAATTGTAATTTTTGAAACTAGAACTTGTATCCAAATACCTGTGATTTCAAAACTGCATGACCCATTTCTGATTGCAGAGACAATGGTCACAGTCCACAATTCACAGCATTATATGAACAATAATTTCAAAATCATTTGACCAATTTGGGATCATTTGCCGATCTAATGGACACACAGTACAATATGTAGGGAAGAATCTAAAATAGTCTAGGTCCAAACGTTTGGTACCTAGAAGACTATTGTATCATGAATTTTGACTGTGAAAAATCTATTGATAGACTGTAATTGAATAAAAATGGTTGTCCTTTTTATAAATACTATTTTGTATTTTGTGCATATTGTTCGTCAACAATGCCACTCCAGATTTGCAGATCTTGATTTTTGAGCTTCTTCATAAGCTGTAATTTCGTACAGTCATAGCTTACAAGGGGTGTGTTGCAAGATGGTGCTTCAGTTGCATTGAGAATTCATTGAAATTTTTACTCAAATTATTATTGATTTTGTTGCATGTATAAGACAACTACAGGAGCAGTTTTAGTTTTCTCATAAAGAATAGTGCCACCTCAAAATATAACCTTAATAGTATCAAATTTAACACTTTTGTAAAATGATAATGCAGATCAAAGAAGTAAATTTTAGTTAAATGATTCACTTAGAAATTAAAGTAATTGGGATTTTGATGTACAACTGAATTGCTTGTACTTTAGAATTGACTTTACAAAATGAGTAAAAGAAATTTAGGTATACTGTGTAAGGAATTTATTACTGATATGCTGTACCAAAAATGATTTTAATGAGTAATGTGAGGGCAATTAGAAAGGTGTCTGTGTAGAAGCCAAATCCAGTTGTTAAAATTCTAAATGTGTGCTTTCTGTTATTTTATTTCAATATCGATTACTTTTAATTCCCTGTTTGTCAAGAGCACTGTGTAATCCTGCAAAGAAAATCAATTTTTGAGATTTCAATGCAAGTACATATTTTAAAATCTGAAATCAGTGTGTTTGTGATTCAAAAGTGTTGTTTTTTCTTTAAAATTTCTTTATTTTTTATCACTAGCTTCTAACTAAAATAGATTTTCTGTTATTGTTCTGGTCCAACTTGAGTCAGCAAATTTGAAGGATTCCTTATTTCTTTGATGTACTGCTACAATTTACATTCAAAAATTAAATTTTGACATTCTCATTGACCTCTCCTTGGAACCTTTCCTTAATACTGCATGCAGTACTTATAGAGAAATTATATTTTGTTTTACACTGAAGCACCAAAAGAAATTACCGGGTCATTCACATTTTGACTCGTTTGGGCATGTTAATTTGGTTGTGTTTTTCTGTTGAACTGTCCATGAACTAATTCAACTAATGTCACTAATAAAATACTTCCTTCCTGTTTAGAAGTGTATGGTGTATGTTTTCTTGTTTCAACAGCTCAAGAAAAATACATGTTGGTAATATCTGCTGCTTTTGTGTTGAAATGACTTTCAAGTTTCTAGTAGTGAAATTTCATGCTTCTTAAAATAGCACATGCATCTTTTGCATTTTCTGTGATTTAGAGGCAACCTCATGATCATTCTTGGACACGGGTTTTTGTTCAACATTAAAGGAATGTAGTCTAAAAATATGTCCATAAGGGTCATAATTTGCCATCTACAATGAATCTTATCTGACACAATTGCTAGTGTCTGTACAGTTCATTATTTGTATATGTATTACAATCTCAATTGAATTGAAAATCTTCACAATGAAAAATAGGTACCATTGCAAAGTTCTAGTTTGCTGGATCTTTTTTAGAGAAAGAAGATATTCCGGAAGCTAAATATTTCTGAAAAACATTAGCTTCTGCAGTATTGAAATTTTAAATATGTCAAGATATTTCAAAATAGATTTTCACACACTTCTAAAACAAATTGTGTGACATTTTCGAAAATGCTAAAGCAAGATTAACAAAAATCTTCAAATTCATTCTTTTAACTTTATTGGGGGAATAGATCCCAGTTCACTGGAACTGGAATTTGCATTAAAAAATTTTCAAATATTTAAGTAAAATTCGAATTTTACCATTTGGTTAATTCATTTGCACCAACTTTTAAGTATTTTACAAAATTTCTCAGAATCAATGTTCTGGGATGGTGACCCAAAAATTGAGGCTTTCAGATCTAAATAATAGCATCTGACATTTTGGAGGAACTTGATATTGGTCTTCATGAAGAATGTTCATAAAGCCTAATATTGAGTTCCTCCAAAATACCAGCTGCCATTATTTACACCCAAAAGTATCAATTACACAAGAAGAAAAGTGTTTTGGATTGGATTTATTTTTGTTAAAGAACTAAACATTATTTAGAACGAAGGACATTTTGGATTGACATTTTCTCGAGAATACCTTAAAATTTAACAATGTTATTCTCATAATTCATCCATGAATCAACATGTTACTTGCAACATACCAACATACTCATCTGGTATTCCAATAGTATTGTTTTGCATTTAATTGAAATTTAGGAAAATGCATGGTTATTTATCCCATATGTTATCAATCATGAAGACTGACTTGCAATTTTTGGCTCAAGATCATAGATTGTAATGATTCCCATTGCTGTAATTAAATATAGTGGCAAGATATAGAAGAACACTAAGATAGGACCACTTTGACAGGTCAGGAAACAAATTAACATCATGGAGGGTGATGACATTACAGGAGATAGTGAAGTCATTTACAAATGAGCTAACTGCAAACGAACACTGACAAAATGACTGCATGGATGTAACTTGCAGTTATATTGCCAGAAATTGCCAAGCGGTAGCTGTCAAAGCAGTCCCTTCTTATAGTATTGTCTAACTTTTACAGGTCCTTGGAGTTCACAGCACCAAGAATCCAACCTGAAAAGGTCAGTAATTGATAAATTTAAAAGGATATGAGAAATACTTTTTTTGCGACACAAGTCAAAACAACTTTTTGTTTATTCAAATTAATCGTCTGTATTATTTCAGTTGTACACATATGTTTTGTGTCTCACATGCAACCAATCTTTATGACGTCTCTAAAGAGAATTTCACGGAGATGTGACGAATTGCACTTTAACTTTACAAATATGAAGGATTTGTTGAAAAAACGCATCTAAATATTGTCAAATGCAACCCGCAACACCCGACCGCATTTTTTAAATTATATTGTTAAATAACTCGTAAACGAAGCGTTTTAGGGCCTTAAAAACCAAAATGTTGAGGCTAAGGGCTTCAAAGAAACGTTCATCACACCATAATCTACAGCATGAGGTCTTGAACATTACATTACATTATTGCTGGTTCGACTCTTCTCGATTCTACCCACCTATTCAGAGCCTGTAGAATCTGCAACTGCATGTGAAAATAAACCAATTACGTGATATTCTACGCAACTGAATTACACAGATGTATTTTTGCACGATAACGTGAAATATATTGTATTGACAAGGGTGCGTTGTATTGTTATCAAATTACAAGGAGACCACGGTATAAGATATCTTACACCGTGAAGGAGACGTATAGAACAAGTGACGGAGGATAAGAGGGTCTTGAAAAGTATATAGTACAAGCCTAATATGGAAATTTAACATGCGAGAGTTCTCGCACGGATACGCAAGTTAAGTACACATTTTGATTTTTTTTTTATAAACTCAGTGGCGTACTACCGCGGTTGCAGCGAATGCAGTGCGGTGGGGCCCCTGACCACAAGGGGCCCCCATTTGAGGTCTTTTTTTGCTTGTTCGTTGCAGTTGAGAACAAAAAGTAATTATTATTTCTGGTATAATTTTTTTAAATGAAAAATAGGGATGCACTATTTTTCAATTAGATCTGTATAATCTTTGGTAACGACTTTAGTCTGATTTTGATCTGTGGCAATCCCGAGATTGATTGAAGCAGCCCGGAAAGATTTAACGGAATTTAGAGGTGATTTCGACAAAGCCAAATCCGATGCAGTGAAGCTGACAGCCGCATGGGGTGTAAAACCGGAATTTTGTGCGAAACGGGTTAAAAAGACGAAGCGCTATTTTGACGAACTTTGCGAAGACCAACGTCTGTCTGACGGCGAGAAACGGTTCCAAGTAAATGTTTACTATGCGTCTTTGGATATTGTAGTCACTCAATTGAGACACCGATTTGTTGGCTTGAGCCAAATTGTCGATTCGTTCGCCATAATTCAGCCACAGAATTTATTGGAGTTTTCTGAAGAAGAACTTGCGAAGCGGTGCGAAAAGTTCATTGAAATATACCATGACGACGTAACCGACCAACTGTTAAATCAACTGTTATCCTTGCGAAGCTGTCTGAAAGACTAATTATCGAAAATCCGTTCCATCAGGGAGTTGGCAAACTTGGTTCTAATCGAGTATTTCAGTCTCTCGGCTAGTTTCCCGGATGTGTGTTCCGTACTTTTACTTTTCTTGACAATTCCCTTGACAGTTGCAACGGCAGAGCGATTATACTCGAAACTGAAGATGATCAAAAATTATCTTCGAAACTCGATGAAACAAGAAAGGTTGGCGGACTTGAGTATTTTGTCCATAGAGAACAAGGTAACCAACTCCTTGAGAGCGAATCTGGACCAGAGAGTATACTAATCTGGACGAAATTATCGAGGCGTTCGTTAAAACGAAAGTCCGGAGGGTTAGATTCTAAGTATGTAATCCTTAAAGTGTAAATAGATACTCCTGAAACTGGAATTAAAAAACGTTCGAAATGAACAAATGAAAACAGTGTCTAAATATTTCCTTTTTTTTTTGCTTGTAAGCTGGGGCCCCCGACCAACCATGCATCGGGGCCCCGGGACGGATCGTTACGCCACTGTATAAACTATTAGCGTTTACAATTTAGAAACCGTATATCACATTATGCAAATGATGGAAGAACACTCCGATTCGATTACTATAAATATATTATGTCCATCATCGTCCATCAATTACATTAATAGTCAATCGCTAATGTGGACACGGGATATCTACGATTGGCTATACTTGGGTTTTCATAACGTGGCGCGTGAGGAGAGGGCCTCGCGTTCTGCTGACCCCGGATCAGAGGAGCCCGCAAGTGTGTTGGTCGAACACACTGATGCAGTTTTAACAATATTTATATAACACACGGCAATATTTATTAATTTATCTTTGCTGTAATAACTTAGTATTAATGTGTATAATTTTATGAAAAACATTATAGTTATTTGTGCTCGTTGGCACACTCGCATTTCATATGCGAAAGTCGTAGGTACAGCTATGAAGTTTTAAAATTATTTATTTCATAAATAGCAGCAGCAATTAATTCCTGTGTAGAGTACAAAATTAGTATTACATATCGAAAAACTATGTCGGTTTTATTTGATTGTGCTCGTTGGTTCTCTGTATTTTTGAATTTCAATATCGGGCTTGGTTCGATAACTATGATGCAGTTTAGCAATGTTGATATAATACACGGCAACATTTATTAATTTATCTTTAGTGTAATAAACTAGTATTGAATGTGTATTTAATTATTTAATAGGTTTTAGCGATTCGCGCTCGTTGGTACTCTCGCATTTCTTATTCGAAAGTCGTACGTGGTTGCATAACTACGAACTTTGAAAATTATTTATTTCGTAATGTCAAGAGCAATTAAATCGTGTATAGAGTAAACAATTAGTAATAAATATCTATAAACTATGTTTTTGGTTTAATTTGATTGTGCTCGTTGGTTCTCTGTATTTTCGAATTTGAATATCTGGGTTGGTGCGATAACTCGGATACAGGATTAACAATATTTATATAATACACTGCAACATTTATTAATTTATCTTTAGTGTAATAAACTAGTATTGAAGTGTATTTAAATATTTTATAGATTTTAGATATTCATGCTCGTTGGTATTCGCGCATTTCCTATTCGAGTGTCGTACGTGGTTGTATAACTCCGAAGTTTGCAAAATTTATTATTTCATAAATGAGAGGAGCAAGTAAATCGTGTATAGAGTAAAAATATAGTATCAAGTATCTATAAACTATGTTGTTAGTTTTATGTGATTGTGCTCGTTGGTTCTCTGTATTTTCGAATTTGAATGTCTGGGTTGGTTTGATAACTCTGATGCTGTTTTAACAATGTTTATATAATACACTGTAACATTTATCAATTGATCTTGATTGTCATAAACTAGTATTGAATATGTATTTAAAAATTTAATAGATTTTAGTAATTTGTGCTCGTTGGTACTCTCGAATTTCCTATTCGAATGTTGTACGTGGTTGCATTACGACGTTTTGAAATTTTTATATCATAAATGGCAGGAGCAATTAAATCGTGTATAGAGTAAAAAATTAGTATCAAACATCTATAAACTATGTTCGTGGTTTAGTTTGATTGTGCTCGTTGGTTCTCTATATTTTCGAATTTTAATATCTGGCTTGGTCCGGTAACTCTTATTCCAGTTTTAACAATGTTTATATAGTACACGGCAACATTTATCAATTTATCTTTAGTGTAATAAACTAGTATTGAATGTGTATTTAATTATTTAATAGATTTGAGTGATTCGTGTTTGTTGGTAGTCGCGCATTTCCTATTCGAAAGTCGTACGTAGTTGCATAACTACGAAGTTTTAAAAATTGTTTATTTCATAAATGGCAGAAGCAATTAATTTGCGTATAATATTAAAAATTGTTTAAAATGTCTGTAACATGTGTTAGTTTTATTTGATTGTCCTCGTTGGTTCTCTCTATTTTCGAATTTTTGAATATCTGTCATTTTTGGATAACTCTAGTTCGATTTTTATCAATATTTATTTATTACATTGCCACGTTTATAATTTTTTCTTTGGTGTAATATATTAAAATGGAATGTTTATTGAAATATATATGAGGTTTTTGTATCCATTGATATTCTCCAATTTCCTATTCGATTGTCGTACGTGGTTGCATAACTATGCCGTTTTTAACATTTTTTATTTCATAAATGGCTGGAGCAATTAACTTCTGTTTTGAGTAATAAATTAGTGTCAAGCGTTTTTTATATTACGATATTTGTTTTATTTGATTTTGCTCGTTTGTTCTCCCTATATTCCATTGTTTGCTATTATGTTCGGTGTTGCGTCAGGCCTGCTGACATTGACATTGATGATTTTCGACCGAAAATACGTGATAATTAATTAAAAATTGTGGCAATTAATTAGCAATAAATGATTAGATGGTTTCCGTTGAGTTCTGACTGGAATTTAACTGATGTGCGTGCTGGCTTGACGTCAAGCTAACACAAACCCGTTTTCTCCACGAAATTACGTGGCAATTAATTCCAAATTGTGGCAATTAATTAGCAATAAATGATTTGGCATGTTTCGTTGCGGTGTGCTGACTTGGCTGTTCCAGCTTGACGCACCTAAAAAAGGTGCCTAAATGCCACCGAGGTGACTGGCTTTCAATTACAGTGACCTCGGGAGGCAGCTCTGTAAAAATTGCAGTATTGGGTATTGAAACTGTGATTGCGTAATTGCATGGTGGAAATACTTCCACCATGCGTAATTGTGTAATTAATACTGTGATTCTGCCGCACCGCTGGTGGCCTCTGGCGGAATATTTTAGGTACCAATCTTCTTAGCGATAGGGGCGAAAAATAATGATCGTGGTTCATCTACCAACTTATTATTTAAATTGCTTATTTTCAGCATTTGTGTTGTATTAATCTTTACCAAACTTTGCAGGGACAGTGCGACTATCGTGAAGAAGAGCCTGTAAACATTTCGTTACTATTCATACCTTCATACACGCCTTTTTGAAGAATCGATGTCGATTATATGTCGTTAACCATAAATACGTAAATTGTGGTTACACTTTATTACAGTGTTTGACAATGACAAATAGTATAGCTATAGTGTTTGCAAGTACTATAGAGATCTCTATAGTATTTGACAATTAAAGAATGGAAGTTGGCAGAAAGACATACGCTCAAGCCGTGAAGTTGGCAAACATTTCGTGGAATATGGCGCGCGTAAAACGAAGCATTTTGTCAGCAAATGCGTTAAGTAAACTTAAGGTGAGCGATTAAACATTTTTTTTGTATACCATCATTATAAACGACCCTTTTCGATACCCCGAATCGTGCATAATCCAGTATTTTATCGCACGCTACATGACGTCATCGCCATTATTAAACGCGACATGACGTCATCACATATTCAGCCAATAGTAGCGAGAGAATCGTGGGGAGGTAGAAGAAGACGGAACAGCCGACCACCGTTTTCTCGCATGGATGTCAAGCACCCGAGACGTCAGAAGAAAGTTGTTTCGCGAAATTAAGTTTGATTCTCTTGTAAATTTATAATGCTGTTATACAAAAAGTAGCGTATGCAACTCGTTTATAATGTTGCTTTATTGCATTCGTACACATTTGAAAACTCGCTCCTAACGTCGCTCGTTTTCAAAACATGTACTCTTGCAATAAAGCTTAACATTATAAACTAATTGCATTAACTACTATTTATTACGTAAGTGCAGTATTTCTCAATGCATTAAACGCTGGTTTTGATTGTTGAATATGTTGATGTATTTGCTTTAATAAATTAGTTTCGTAAAAAAACCAGACGATCATTTTGGGTGGGATCATTGTAGATGTTTTGTAAATAATAAACATGTTTCTTATATTGTATATTATTATTATAGTGTGAACTATACTACATAATTTTCAAAATAATTACATTCTAACATAAATATTTAAATCAATTTTGCCAAATAAAGGAAAGTGACAAATGAAAACTCTAGGCCTAAAGTGGGCGACGGCCTCTGGATCCGCCACTGGTACCAGATTTATTTAGATCATAAAATACGATAGGCTTGCAACTTCATTTTTGTATTTACAAAATCGCTTATCCTTCTAAAGTTGCGAGCTCTGAAATAATTGTGGCAAGCTTATGAGAAATTATTACTTGATTGTATAATGTGCTGCGAACACGTTTCAATGATTTTGTTTTGTAGATGGGAAAGAAGCAAAAACTATTTCTGGCTGCTTAAGTAATTTATAATCATTCATGCACTGTTTGGTAAGATATTTTTCAAGTGATGGCTGAGAAGTGTTAGGACAGAAATTGCAATATTATATTGTAGGTAAACATTACTAGTGAGAAAGTATGTGCTACTGTAGCACAATTTTATTTCGTATTGTTAATATACAGGAAAGACAAAGATCTGAAGTGATTGGTTTCAGTACATACATTTATGAAATTAGCACTAATAATAAAATGATAATCATTTATTCACATCTTTTACAAAAAATATTTAACATTTAATTTTTGGAAATGCTACTGACATCCAATTGTAGTGGTTAGCAATACTTCATTTTTCATTTTATCTACATATATCTACTTCTACACATTACTTTTTGTGAAAAAAAAAATTTATAATTTTTAACAAAAATTATTTTAAAAAATCTTAAGTCGTGAAAGAAAAAGAACATACTTATATGTACTAATAATATTCTAGGACTATAATAGAAAAATAGCTTAAATTACCAAGATGTATAAAATAATTCTTTAAGATGGAAAAAAGAACAAGTAGTTTATAATGACCCGTTTTTATTGCAGTATTGACTTAATTGTTGTTATATTTCAGTATACATTGACATGTTTCAGAAACCACTTTTTATTTGAAAATATTTAGTCTATATTTTTCAATAAAATTACGACTGGCATCAATATTGATATTACCTACCAGGCTGATAGATGTGGTCCAGTCGAAAACTCTTTACAGACTTTTCGTCTACATCTGCGACAATCATCTTATGTGACAGTGTGGCCAAGTTCTTATTATCTTCCTGACATTCAGCTATACATTTGCGCCCTTGTGCAAATTTTTGTTTGCCGCCCTCGAATTGTTTTGAATTTTGTTTAATAGATTTTAACACTAAGTGAGTTTTTATGTTTGTGAATATTATAATAAGCCTGTAACGTTATAAATAAAAATGTATAAATAATGCAGATATTGCCGATCCGATGGCCGAGATCGCTAGGACAGTAGTGCAGGGTGGTCTCGGACCAGAGGATCCCAGGTTGTTTCGGGTCCCGCCTTGGGCATGGTTGGGTTGTGAAGTAATTTAGTATGTCTCTGTGTGGTTGTGTCTCATCATCCACCATCATTATAACAACCCTGGGGTGTAGCAATGGAATCTGTATTAAATTGCATATTCCCCATATAGAAAATAACTTGCACCTACCCCGATATTCAAGTCTGAGCCCCGGTGGGATGCACGTATCGCGTGGCCCAATGACGGCCGATTCGCAGGAGAAAAAATGTAGATGAAACTTTACCAGCTCGCGCAGTATCGTTCAAAATTTGTATATGCAAAGTTTAGAGCGCTGAGAAGCAGAAGCGTAACTAAAAGGGGTAGGTTGCCTTTTTCCCCGAACACTTTGAGCTTTGTTGAATTGGCATAACTATATGACACTGTTTAAATCCATGTAAATAAAAACGTTAGAACCAATTGAAAATATTTGAATTATGGAAATTATGAATACATATTTTGCAATAAAGAATTATATGCGATTCAAAGCCGTGGGCGCCAGAGAAGTCCTCCTGCATAGGCAACTTTGTGGAGCAATTTGGCCGACCTGCGGGCGGCGACAGTTCTGTTCAAATGACACAGAGAAAACGGCTTTCTCACATCCGATAACGTAGCCCCGAAATAGATGTTTTCATTGCCAGGCGGGCATGTTGGTCAATGTTGGTTGAGGAAACGAGTTCCCTCCGTACTTCGCCCTGCCTGATCTCTAATCGTCCGGTAAGCGATATTATTTGTTATATAATTGTTATAATTTTCAATATTACAGTAATCCAAATATTTTAAAATTTAAATCAAATATATTTAAAATCCTGCTTAACAATTAAAGTAATTAAAAATTGCTTGTCTGTATCAATAAACTGAACAAAATTTCTTTATTTAAAATTTTGTTGTGACCCATTTTGTATTTGTTTACTATCATCTCGAGCCCGAAGAAGGTTACAGGGCCCCAAAGCAGCTGGCTAGTGTGCCTAACCTGAAATCCAACCTTGTCGATACAACTAAGAAAATTAGAATGTATACTTCCATAGATTATAGTTAGTTTTTTATAATATATTATAATCTTCTTGGATATAACAATGTTGTCTTGAAAAATTCTAAAAATAATTGAATGAACATGGCTGAAACGTCAGCCATGTTGAAATAGTGCTTATCTGATTAACTACGTTATTCAACTAAGCGCTATTTTAAATGTAAAGAATAAAGTTAATGGTGATGATAAAATGCATTGCAGAATTTGAAAGTAGCGTGTACTGCTAATGTTAATGACATCGAGTCGTGATAGCCATTGGGTGTATGCATGTTTTTGTCGTAAAGAAATCACGTAATGTACAAGGTCAATTTGTTGTTTATTCAAAATATTGGCCACCGGTTTCTACACTTTACCGATCTTTCAGGTAAATTATAAATACCACGCCAGAAAAACTGCTTTTCTAATGCGGCAAACCATTCGTCAAGCCATTTTTCAACTTCCCCGAAAATGCTGCACTGCCAGACCGTACCCCATTGATACGAAGAGGCAAAGCCCTCCCCCCTTCCTTAACGTATTTAACGAAGGCTTTGGAAAAGGTGATAGATGGCGCCAGGCACCACCAACTACAGTTACTACCACGCACCAGTGGCGGTTTCAGAGGCAATTTTTAGGGAGGAGGGGCACAAAATTCTTGGGAATATGCAACCAAACAGTGAATATAGTGTATAAATATAGTTTTAATAAGTCATGGAATAAGGTGAAATCGTATGAAACGTGACGAACTACATGAATATCAAATAATAAACAAAAAGAAAGATGGATGTGAATTATTTGGAAGGGCAGTGCCCCTTGAACCTCCCGGCCGCAGTCGCCACTACCAGGCACTATACTTAGTTTTTTCTAACGAAGCAGCTGAGGGTATTATCTTCAAGATGGAATATGGCACGGCTTTTCGCGTCTTTCTCGGTCGTGCCGCTAGATCTGCAGCATTGTTTGATACAGTCGCGATCATGCGACATCTTGCGGCAGGACCAAGAAAGAGGCAAATAGTCATGCCATATTCCATCTTGAAGATACTTCCCTCAGCTGCCACGTTAAAAATAACCGTGGAGGTGTTATTTGCATGGAAAATCCCAAGTATACTACTATACTCTGGGAGGTGGTGCGCCAAGGTCGGGCGAGTACGGCGGGTGCGGAAGGATGTCCCATCGAAGCGATTTCAAGGTGTCTTTCACTGGTTTTGCTATGTGAGACGGCGCATTGTCGTTCGTTCAAATAGTGTGGGACTCATTTACCGAGTTTCCCATTGCTTCTAAACGTCAGCTGATTTTTTCTTGTGTCACATTGAATGCATTTGCCCAATGCTGTTGAGTTTGGGTTGGGACATCGTTCAATAACGTCTGCAATTGCTCGTCTTCGCACTTTTGTGGTCTACCAGAGCGCGCACTGTCTTTCGTCTTGAAATCGTCACGCTTGTCGAAACCATGTCTCACATGTAATAAACGCTGGAGCGTGTTCACCATATGTTTCTACCAACAAACGATGACTTTCCACAGACATTTTTTTAAAATCTTGATTAAATAAGAAAAGCAATGCGAGCCGCACATGTTCTTTTACACGCACAAACGTTGACAAGACCACTGAACGATACAACACTGACGCTAGAGTTTGACATGACTCAAGTTGTGTATGTTAACGAACACACTGACGTAGTGTCAAATTCATACGCTGTGTACTGTTTTCTGGGACCATCTCTTCATTAGTGAAACCTGAAGAGACTCATGCATACACCATATACTCTTTGGCATACACCTGGTATATCGTAACGTGATGAGCGCGTCTAGGATGGCATGTACGTGACAACGCCTTTCCTCTCCACATCCAACTGTCAATTTGACAGTGTCAAACACATCTTTATTTATTTCGGGCCTTAAGGACTAACAATTAAAATTTACTTAACACAATGAGCCATTATATATTCTACCAATGTCAATTTTCTTCGCATGTTCAACACTCTTGAGTACAACCCAATCTTTCTCGAATATAATAGAGAGTTTTTGCAAGACGGGAAGTCAATTGTCGTAGTACGTAAACATTCTCGTCAAAAGGAAATAACGTATCTTCAGAAAAATGAGTATTTGCATGTCGTACAATCGAAAACGTACGCTAAAACTAATAACTAATTGGAACTGAATACCTCTTTCAGGATCTAAAAGCTTTCATGGAATATCTGTGTATCTCTGACTCTTATTTTTGCTTTTATCTGGATTACACGATAGTAAATATAATAAATGAAATCTCATTGTATCATACGAATAAGTAGGGTCAAGTGGGGTAAAAGTAAACACTGCCTTTTTTACGCCTGCAGTCGAGCAATTACTTTCTGAATGGTGTCATCGCGTTCATTTATTTCCTACGTGGAGTAGCCATGTTCTTTGTTTACTCTCTTTAGCGCGGTAAGCGTGAATTGAGGTTATTTTCTGAACAGGTGTCAGTAGAAGTGTCACACGGATCGGCAGACTATTTGTGGTAAGTTTATATCTCGATTATTCTTATTAGTGACTGGTTTGTGGTAACATAATTGGAAAATTTAAAGTTTAAACTGCGATTTCTACAAATCGTAGCATGATTAGGTTAGTGTTTCTTGTCCCATTGCAGTGTTTACTTTTACCCCAGTGTTTTGTAATTCTGGGGTAAATGTAAACATGATATTGGGGTAAATGTGAACATTTTACGTGATTATTAGTTGGGAGAAAATAATTTAGTTTCTTCAGAATTATTGTTTTAGCTGACAATGCCTAGAAAAACAAGAAAAAGAAGCCGGAACTTCCTTACGACATCGAACACCTTAGATTGGCGGTTCACGAAGTGCAATGTAAGAAAATGACATATCGTCAAGCAAGTTCTGCGTACAAGGTGCCAGTGTCAGTAATTTACAACAGGGTGAAAGGTAGAAAATGCACGATGGAGCAGGTGGGACAAGGTGTCAGAGCTACCTTGAGCCCAGATGTGGAGAGAGATATCGTGGAATGTATAAAACAGCGGGCGAAAATGGGATACCCCTGTAGTAAAGAACTCTTGAAACTAGTGGGAGAGTATGTTAAACTGAATAATCTGAAAACTAAATTTAAAAACGGTGTTCCTGGAAATGATTGGTATTATTCCTTTATGAGCAAGCACCCCGAGCTATCTTAAAAAAAGCCAGAGCCCCTCCAGAAATCCAGGGAAAATGCCAGAAAACCGGATGTAGATTCCGATTTTTATGATCTACTAAAGAAAACTTTGGAAGAAGGTGATATATCCGATGGGGCATTTGTCTTCAATGCGGATGAGACCGGTTTTAATCTTGATCCCAGTAGACTCCGTGCAGTTGGCGAAAAAGGGAAAGCTGTGCTGGCCTGCGTCTCTGCAGATGAAAGCAAACTGCCACCTTTTATTGTTTTCAAAGGCGCCGCAGTGCAGGCAAGGTGGACCTCCGCAGAATGCTATCCTGGAACGCTTTATGCTGCCTCAACGAACGGTTGGATGGAGGAACCACACTTCTTCCACTGGTTCAAAGATTGTTTATAACACGTGAACAATCTTAGACTTAAGTCCGAAGAAAATAAAAGTGCCCTTCTTATTTACGATGGCCATTTTCCCCATATTAGCATGAGAATTGTAGAACTTACAATGGAAAATAATATTAAAATTATTAAATTTCCGAGTCACTTGACTGATAAAGCTTCAGCCTTTAGATAAATGTGTCTTCGGGCCAGTGAAAACAGCTTGGGACAAAAGATTAGTGGCCTTTGGAAAAAGTCAGCTGGGGATAGGTACAGGAAGGCTTCCCAAGAACACATTCGCTTGCGGAGGTGTGGAATGAGACGCTTATGCAAGAAAATATAATATCAGGATTTATGTCAACGGGTGTTTTTCCAGTTGATCCTTCTAAATTTCCAGTTGACGAATTTAGCAAGGAAGATCTTGAGAAGTACTATAAAGAAAGGAGGGCAAGGTACCAGTCATTGCCGGAAGTAAACACAACAGAAGTCATTGAAACCAGCACTACGGAAAATGACGGGGATGAAGTTAATGATTCGTCGAATTTTGAAATAGATCCAGTAGCTAGAATGCAAATTCCTGACATGGGTATTCCCGTAAAACATTCAATTGTTAAAATTTTTCAATCCTTAACTCATGCATTAACTGGACGGGAAAATGTTAATTTCAGCGTCTCTTCCAAGCCTTTAACAAGTAGTCAACCAGACGTATTGACACATGTAGCAGCAACAGCTAAACAGACGAAAGGTCAATCTACCGATTGTGTGTTTTCTGAAAGTTTAAGCTCTCTATTTGATCTACCCAATCATGAAATGGCCAAGAAAAAGGCAGTACCTAGACTTAAACAACTCACGTATGGAGAAGTGCTGACGACTGAAATTGTTTTGGAAAGGCTTAAAGAAGCTGAAGAGAAATCAAATACAAAGAAAGACCGAAATCAGAGAGGCCGACCCAAAAATGAAAATCAAAATCCAGTCGTCTCCAAAACTGATGAGATACAGGAAAAAACGAAAATTGAAGCACCTCGCAAGAAGACGAAAAGTAAAATAAGAAAAGTGGTCGAAACTGTGTCTGACAATGAAAGTGACGAAAGTGGGAATATTTCATTGGCTGAGAGTGGCGACAGTGAGTGGGTCGAAGAGGAGGAAGAAGAAGAAGAAATTCACGTGGAAGAGAGCTGTCGAAAATATAAATGAAGACTTTATGTTGGTTCAATTTCAAGGAGGGAAGAGGAACGCCTCTACATACAGCCACGTATGCCGTGTTCAGAAAGGAGTAAATGTTCATAAAGATGAAGAAATAATGGTATTGGAATGTAGATGCGTGGAGAACTCTAGAAAAACCTTTCAATTAATTGAAAATAAAGTTGCGTCAATAGAATACACTCAGATTATAGGCATATTGTCTATTCCATGCCTGAAAGTAATTGGAGAAAGAATTTTCTACAAATTTAAACAAAAAGTGCCAGTTTTTGAATTGTAAAATATAACTTCTACAATGTTCTCATTTTCTCTGTTCATTGATGTATACATCTTTCAGAAATCATTGCTTTTATTACCCTGTAGTGGAAAAATAAATAATTACTACTATATAATACTATTTTTAATATCTACTTAATTATTTCTCATAGTCAAAAATGTTTTTAAATGGATAATGAAAATGACACCGTTTACATTTACCCCATATATGTCGAGTAAATTTAAGTACTTAAAAATGCTATGGGGTAAATGTAAACATTAAAAAAATCATCTTCCATTAGCATACTAAATTCTGATATGCTGGAATTTCATTAAAGGTACATGTATCTATCAAATAATACCCAAAGCATACTTGAAAGCATGTTCAAATGATTAGTACATACAGTTAACTAAATGTGTACATCGTATCTTGAAAAAACCGTTTACATTTACCCCACTTGACTATCTCCAAAGAAAACTATAGCTTCCTAGATAACCCCGCTTTTTTATTATAACATTTATATTGTTTATATTAGGAATGGGAAATGTCTGGCAATTGTAAAGTCCTATGGATAAATAATAAATTTTTCGTGACAATCAATGTTGCCTCACTATATACATAACCTCCAAATCCTAAACAGTTTATTCCTGACATGTTTGAATTAACTTGAGAAAAAATTAACCATTAAGTTCCTGCCATATTATATTGGTAGAATGGATGTTGTATTTTTCATTATTTCCATGCTCATTGTGTGAATTCGTATTTAATGGTGGCGACGAAAACTACATTAAGTTTGTCGTAGACGACAAAACAGGGAGAATGACGGGCGGGACCCGACAATCGAAATCCCATTTAATGCTGGGGCACGCACAGTACAATTCTCTCCAGAATTGTCGTGTTACGTCTTACAAATTCAGGACTTGCAAAAACTCTCTAATAAACAATATTCAAAATAGGAAGTTTCTACTTTTTAGGACTAGTATATATAAGATCAGAATACGCTCTTATAATTTCAAAATTAAAAATGTGTGTCAAGACAAAGAACTTAATGAAAGGAAATAATGAAGATGAGACTTAAATATAGTGTACATAATTTCTCTAAACTTATCTAATAAAATGGAATCAGTGCCGGCGCTAGGCATGGGCAGACCAAGGCGATCACCCCGATCCCCGAAGTCAAACGGTCCGACGATGGGAAAAAATTAGTAAAAAATTGAAAAATAAATTAGAACCCGAGAAAATCGTTATCGTAACTTTACAAGGTTGATAAGTAGTCTGATATTTCATAAAAATTTCAAATAATTTTTGATCTTCAAAAGTTAATTATAGTCATTATAAGGGAGAGGATTTTTATGCCCTAAAAAATCTTGAAATAGGCTTTTAAATTTATCCATATTTCATTTCCTGTATAAACCTTTCTTAAACAAATACAGGAGTAGCATGCTTGGAATGAAAAGAAAAATATTTTTTTCAAACATAATATAATCCACATTAGTTCATGGAAAGAATAATTGAAATAAATATTCACTTTGTATGTCTTGTTCTCTGGCTGGTTTAAAAAATATGATACCAAAAACCTACATTTGCACCAAGTATTTTATCATCTGTAGGAAAGAAGAAAAACAAACGCAAACCGGAACAAGCTCTTTTGAATTAACGAATGCTCACAAATAAAAAGATTCTATGATAAGATGAAGCGTTTCAGAAATGTCTTTATTTTAAAAAAATATGAGCTTATAATTACACGGTTATGCAGCAACGGGAAAAATCGGCCAAATATGCACTAACATATTAATATACATAACATCCAATTGTAACCAAATGTAAAGAAATTTCACTTAGCTGTGCCCTGAAGCAACAGCCAAAAAAAAATGCTAATCATAGAAATCCGCTCCCTAGTCTTTGCTTATACTTCAAATTTTCTATAGTGGCCAATACATTAAGTCATTGTTACACCTTCTGCCTTATAAAATTAATCTTTTTAACTGTGGTAAGCACATTTCTGAGGTCACGAGCCCCATTGAGGACATTCATGAATTCATTCAAAAGATTCATTTTATAAGGCAGGAGGCGCTACAATGACTTGTCATCAGCTACTATAGAAAAATCAAAGTATATAAGATAGGACTCTGTGAAATGAATCAAATGACGCTGACATTAAAATAGGTTCTACTGAAATTCATATTTATATTTCATGTATTTAACAACAAGTTATGTTATTAAACACTAATAAAACACAATTTTTTTAGAGTTTTAAACTCACTATGGGAATTGTATTATTTGATCACTAAATACTTTCACATAAAACTTTTGTTTAAAATATATTTTTAGCCAATTTAAGCCAAAAACTTTTTCTGGCTTAAACGTTGTAATTTTAGTAGGAGGTTGTAGGAGGGAAAAAAAGAAAAAGAAAACAAAACAAACAAATAACACCCTCAAATAGTTTCTCGAGACAACTTTCACACTTTTAATTTTCTTGGGGGATGGGTGTAGTGGCTACGTTTCAGCATTGCCCCAGGCCCAAAATTGTCTAGCACTGGCACTGAATGGAATACCAATTACTTCATTGATACTTGCTCTTTTCTGCAATGAATATGTATTCACCAGACTCCCTCTTCCGGATGCAAGTTAGATGCAACTTACACACTTTTGATGAGATATTTTGGATGGGTTTTTGACGACTAAATTGAAAAAGAAGTTCGTAAAACAACAAAAACAAACAAAACTCATAATAATGTAGAAAAGAAAAAGAGGACTTACGTATAAGATTACTACCCAAAGCCACTTGTTTGATTCTTTCATCACTCCGTGGAAAAGTAGAATTGAATGTTACAGCTGCAACCCTATGAAACATTTCAGTCACTCTCTCACCCGTCCTAGAGGACACACACCACAACTCAGCCCCCAGTTCTGCTGCTACTTTCATTCCTTGTGATTCCATTTCAGAGAAGGCCTTTGGTGATCTCTGTCATGTCAATGGAAACAAAATAGTGGTAAAATGCAAGACAATATTAAAAAAAAAAAAAAAAAATCTTCCATTTCCAAGCAATTTTACATGGATTAATGCTCACCAAAATATCTCTTTTTGTGCCAACAAGAAATATGTGAACATATTTGTTATTCACCATCATTGCCTCTCTCTTCCATTCATAACAATGTGACAGAGAGATTGCATTGGTCATATCGAATGTTATTATTACCGCTGGAAAAAACAAATTTCACTGAAAATATTATGGAAGTGGAATAATTTTCCTTTCTGTATTTCTTCAATACTTATTGTTACAATCCAAAAGCAACGATCTAGAATATTGATTATTATTACTCACAATATCAAAATATTAATGTTCGAACTAAAATATTTTGAAGAAATACAAAAAATATTTTTTAAATATTTTTAGAAACCTTCTGAGATTTAAATAATTTAATGCAAATGTAGTTTTATTAAAGAATATTCAATTACAGAAAGCTGTAAATAAAGATAATAAAGACGTTGTTATTGTTTTTATTATTTGTGTTTAGACAATAATAATAATAATAACCATAATAATAAATAATAATAATAATAATAATAATAATAATAATAACCATAATAATGATTATAATAATAACCATAATAATAATAATTATTATTATTAGGGAATGGATTTCTATGTAATTGTATGTTTTTACAGGAGCCTGCATTGAATAATATTTTTTAGAGTTTACAAGACATTCTGAATTAATGAGAACAATTTTTATTTTACACATTTTGGTAAAATTACATATTTTTATATATTTTACCTATTACTATATAATTCGTTACATTTATATATATTTACGTCAAAACGGAACATTTCAGATGCATGTTTGCAATAAATGTCACGGAATCATACTTCTTACAAATTAACTATAATGGTGCTGCGCTTCTATGACCACTATTTTCACCATGAATTGTCAAACTGCCCCACTTTCTGCCAACTAGGAGGCAAGGATGAGCGGATTTTTGTGAACAAAAATAACTTCAACTACGTGGTTGTTAATGTTTCCAACAGCTCATTAGTTACTCGACTGAGAAACTAACAAATATTTTTTACAGAAAATTGTTATACCACATTGTTTGATTTGGGGGGGGGGGTATATTTCCTTTAACTCCCTCCACAGGGATCCATCACTGTCTACACGGTACTACTATTCACTTGAACTCTGGCTCCTCGTAAACATTGTAATATACTATAAAAGTATTTTATATTTCAAATAAAATTCATAATGGTGAATCTTCTGTTCTTCTTTGTGGTGAAGTCTAGGTTACAATTACTTCTGAAGAGGTGGAAACTATGTCCATCGACTCCAAATCCTTGTTAAGAACTGATTGGTGCTGTTCTATGATCAGAAAACGTTTGTAGAGAACAATTTTAAACAAAATAATGAATTTTTAATTTACATATTTTCTAATTTTTCTTCCATATTTTGAAAACAATAAATACATATGTATGTACATATTTTGTATTTTTTATTACAATAAATTCCGTTCCCTGATAACAACAACAACAACAATAATAATAATAATAATAATAATAATAATAATAATAATAATAATAATAATAATAATAATAATATGATGTTAAGGTTGATGACCATAAATCTATATAACATTTTAATTTATTCTCTCCAATTTTGTTGATGTTATCAAATGTTCTAGCAAGAAAGTGTAAAGGGCAATAATATCAGTAAGTATACGTTTTCAATTAAGATTTTTCTAAATTTGGACTTGATGACAAAAATCATAGGTAAGATTTAAATAAACATTTTACTTGCTTTTAGTGATTGAAACTTTGCCAAAAGGTGGGTCACGTTGTTAAAAGCTGTTATCAAATCATTACTATAGTGTTATGGTCCAATCATTAAACCCAGAAAATAATAAATTTTGCTGAAATTTTACGCATGTTAAATGTGTTTTTTTTGCACAAGAAAACTTTTTGAATTTTTACTATTACTAACCTACATATTTTTGCAGTAGAAATAGTGTAGAAATGTTAATCAAGTCAAGTAATTTTTTGTTGTATAAAGTAATAACAATAGTAAGTTATGGAAAACTAACAACAATGTAACCATTTGGTTAAAAAATGTATCTAGTAACCAGGGCTAGGAATTGTATGTAATTACTAGGAAACGGATTTTATTGTTATAAAAAATGTAAAATATGTACATATACATGTGCTTATTTTTTCCAAAATATGTAAGGAAAAATAGAAAATATGTAAAATAAAATATCATTATTGTGATTAAAATTGTTTTCTACAAGAATTCTCTGACCATAAGACATTGACGATCAGTCCTTAATAAGGATTCAGAATGGCTGAAAGGAGGTTCTATCTCTACTGAAGTAATTGTACTCTAAACTTCACATATAAGAATTTTATTCGAAATATAAAATACGTTCATAGTACAAATTACAATGTTTACAAAGAGCCAATGTACAAGTGCATAGAACCGTGTAGTGAGTGATGGTTCCCAAAGGAGGGGGTTCAAAGTTATACACTCATCCCTCCAAATCGAACAACACTATAAGACAATTTACTGTAAAAAATATTTGTTACTTTTCGATCGAGTAATGAATGTTCTGTTTGAAACATAAGCAAGTACGTAGTTGAAATTACTTTTGTTCACAAAAATCCACCATCCTTTACTCGGAGTAAGCAGTAAGCGGGTAGGGGAGGTAAGTTTGACAATTCATGGCGAAGATATGGTAGTCATAGAACTGTAGTAGAATTACATTTGATTTATAAGAAAGATGATTCAGCAACATATATTGCAAACGAGCATCTGAAACGTTCCGTTTTGATGTATAAATATATTAAAATGTAGCGAAATATGTTGTAATAGGTAAAATATACCCGTAGTAGGTAATAGGTATATAGTAGTGTAATAGGTAAAATATATAAAATTATACCCAAATATGTAAAATAAAAATAGGTAAAATATATAAAATTATACCCAAATATGTAAAATAAAAATAGTTCTAATTCATTCAGAATGTCTTGTAAACTGGTATCTTGTTCGTATAAAAACATGTAATTACATGGAAATCCGTTCCCTAGTAATTACATATTGGCTTGTTTATCGGTTAGAAACAAATGTTTGCCAAATGTTCACAAATTAGGCAATTTGAAATGACCTGAAAAATTTTTGATTATTCATATTTGTCCTTATTTCCAGGCACAGTACATATTTTCATCTAAGGATAACTCACATATCTTTGCATATTTCAATATTTTATTTGGAATATGTTTAATGTTATATTCTTTCAAAAGGAAGATCACTTTTAACCTTTATTAGAATAAGAAAGTGATTTAGAAATTAATCTAGATTTATCTCCATAAAATATAGCGAGGATTAAGATGGTCCCCACAACTTCTGATATTGAATGGAGTTTTAGCTAGAATAAAGCAATTTTATGAGATAAAAGTTGCAGTTTCACATCTGAAAATTTAAAAGTGTGTTGTAATTTACTGCTTTGAAAAAGAATCAGTTTTTACAAAAGAATTAAGAAACTTACTTTCAGCAACAAAATGGTCTTGTCTATTTCAGTACATGAAATGATTAGGCCTAAACATTGCTTTACAGATAATATTAAAACTTAGTTATTTTGATCATTCTCTTTACGTAATTTGAATGTGTAAGTAATACTATTTTTATCTTATTATTTAAATGTTTAGTTAACACATAAACATATTTAGATATGTTCTTCCATACAATTCCTAGCCCTGGCAGTAACATATTTACTCATAATGCAAGTGATTATATATTACAAATACCATGAGCTCGTCTGTAATAAGAGGATGCAATCGATTTGAATCTCTCTTGTCCAGCAGTGTCCCAGCTAATAACAAAATAATTGATTAGTAAAATTATTGATCACTTAAGCCAATTCATTTGAAAATGGCTATCCTGTAAATTTACATTTGTAAATTGAATGGAACTTTGAGTATGTTGAATTGTTCCACTTCAAAATCGACTCCAATTGTTGCTTTGTAGTTGCTATCAAAAATTTCATGACAAAACCTGTAACAAGAAATATATCTGGAATGAGTACTACTTCACTAATAAACTCTCATTACCCACATATTTTGACTCAGAACACCACATATCACATTTTCCCATCTTACTACTAACCTGTTGACTAAACTGGTTTTTCCAACAGCGACATCACCTAAAATAATAGCCTTTGAAATTGTTAATCCTGCCACTAAAGATGTACTCGAGCAACAAGTTTCTTTGACATAAGGGTCAAAATCTATTTCTGAATACGGTGTAGCATCTGAACGATACGGTTTCGGAAATGATGATATTTGGCGGTCTGCTTGGACTTCATTTTGCATCATTTTAAAAGTGGATGATCGAGACTGCAACATAATTCTTTCGGTTTAACAAAGGGGCGTTCGATGAAAGAGGTGTTATTTGAACTCAAATTAATGTATCACGTGAATACTACAAAGAGAAAAGAATTCACAGAAAATATTGATCACATAGGCTGTCTGATAGGGGACTATTTCTCGGTTAATTAAAAATATACGCCCCTATTTCAATTACATTTCTTAATTTCAGTAGTGTTGGTAAATTGAATCGTCTGCCTTCGAATCACGCAAACAAACAAGAACGAATCGGAATGAATGTCGAAAGGTCGATTAATCGAATGGAAAATTGCCAAAACATTTTTATCGATATCATAAATCGATAGATAATTTTCCAACGAATATTAATTAAAATCAATGTATATATAATAAAACAGAAAGTGTGCTTATAAATTAAAATTTATTTTTATAACAATTTATATCAAATAATTTTGAAAGTATGATGACATTGAAAATATCACAATGATAAGTTTTCATTGGGTTGACGCGGAGGGCTTGCAGTTCCTTTCGGCCATATTTCTTGTTTCCGTCAAAATGGCTCCGAAGCCGAAGCCCACGGATAAAGCGGGTAAAGTATTTATCTGATATTTTATAGACCAACGGATTAAGTGTTATGTATTCGGAGTATTAAAACAAATTTCCTTTATGAGGAGAAAATGAATTAAATGGTTTTTATGTAACGAAATGTGAATATAGATGATGCGCTGTGAATGCTTTGCATGCCCACATGGGATTGTGCCATGTGGATCCATGATATGACGTGTTAATAGCTTGTTAAAAATGAACGATAAATTTGCATGCCTAATAAATTAGTGAGTTCAATTTTATGATGAGCTTTCAGTAGGTTTTCTGCTACATATTGTAATTGTGAACCTTTGTTTAAATGAGCAGTAACCTGTAAATTAGGTTATAGGTTTACAGTTCACTATTACGCAGAGTAATACAGATCTTCAGATAAGGTTTCAATTTCGAGTTCTTTGGTTTTTTTTTAAATTTTCGTTGTAATACAGGATATTTTATTGCTACATTCAACATACTTTTTGTATTTTTATGGCGGAAAATTTTTATAGTTTTGGTACGTTTTTAGTAGGTGATTAAATGAGGTAAACAAATGTTCCGAAATGAAAAAAGTGACAAGTATGTGACTTAAATGTAAATCCACGTACAGCCAATTCAAAACAAAAAAAATTCTGTGGTTATGGATGTTCATTTTTCACGGACTTACCTCATTTCTCTATTTCATGTTAAAATAAGTAAAGAAATGAGAAAAGAGCGTAAATGCTGCTTCATGGCATTTAATAGTTGTGTATATGCTAACATTTTTCAGCTAAACCAGAAAAGAAAGCTGAGAAGAAACCTGCTGCTGCTCCTGCGGCGTCAGCGTCTAGTACTTCTACAGCTTCAACATCTAAGAAAGAGAAGCCTGCAGCAGCTAAGCCTGCATCTGCAGGTTCTGCAAAGCCTGCAGCTGCAGGAGGGAGTAAACCCGCTCCTAAGGCTCCTGCAGCTAGTGGATCTAAAACCTCTGTTGGCAAGGGAGCTGCTGCAGCACCAAAGGCAGCAGCAGCAGCTGGTGCAGCTAAACCTGCATCTGCCAAGGGAGCTGCTCCTAAACAAGGAGCCCAGCAGAAACCTGGCTCTGCTAAAGCACCCGCAGGGAAGCCTGCTGCAGGTGCAGCTAAGGGAGCAGCAAAACCAGGTGCAAAGGCTCCAGCCAAACCAGGTGCAGCCAAACCTGGCGCCAAGCCTGGGGCTAAGGTTGCCGCTAAACCTGGCACTAAGCCCGCAAAGCCTGGAGCCAAACCCGCAGTAAAGGCTGGAGCTAAGGCTGGTGTCAAGCCTGGAGCTAAACCAGGTGGTAAGCCAGTAGTCAAAACTGTTCAGAAGGGAGCAAAGAAAATTGAAAAGCCTCTGCGTGGTGTTGCACCAAAGAGCCAGAAAGGTGCCAAAATCGTTCGCCCTGAGCAGCAAGCTCGAAAAATTCAACAGAAGGTAAACTTAGGTTTCTTGGTTCATTGATAAAGTGATATTTGTGCTTACTAATGATGAACGTTTTGAAGGAATCTCTCTGAAGTTGTTGATTGATTGCATTAATCTGAGACCACTATGATGTTTCAGATAAGTTCTCCTTCAAGGGTAAAGTTTAAAATATTTTTTTTTGTCTTTTTCAGATAATCAAAGGTATTCATGGCACCCGCACAAGGAAAGTTAGAACTTCGGTTCATTTTCGGCGACCAAAAACTTTCTGCCCTCCTAGGAATCCAAAATATCCTAGGAAGTCTGTTCCCAAAAGAAATAGGTAAGGAGTTAGAAAATAATGCTTGTAGAAGGTGCTGTGAATTAATGATAAACTTGAAATAATCTCTTCAACTAAAACCTGAAAATGGTTTTAATTTCTGAATATTTATGTATGTATTAAATGAAGGGAACATGGTTGTTTATTACCTATACGTTATTCCTTTTGCAGAATGGATGCTCACAATATCATCAAGTATCCTTTAACTACTGAAGCGGCTATGAAAAAAATAGAAGACACAAACACCCTTGTTTTTATTGTTCACACGCAAGCTAATAAGCATCATATCAGAGCAGCTGTGAAAAAGCTGTATGTTGACATTGAAGTGGCGAAAGTGAACACATTGATTAGGTTTGTGTAAATTTTGCTGTATTTTTAAACATTTGAGTAGCATGAAGATGCATTAGGATTATTGAAAATTTGATGTGGAAGATAGCGAGTTTGACGCATTTCATAAACTGTTTGTTTAGTCAGTACTTTTTAGTTACCAGTGATACTTGAAATTAATTTCACCTGGTGTTAAAATTTTTTTTTTTTTTTGTTTAATTTTCATTATCTGAACATTTCAAATTTATTATTTCCATCTTGAACATTCACCATTTCTTTTAACGTTATACAACTTGATTTACTTAATGACTTCTTGTGCAATAGGCATAACTACCAAGATGTAAAGCGACTCTCTTCTGATATCCTTCCGAATAGGTGTTAAAAAAATGTTAATTTTGTCTTTATTTTCAGGCCGGATGGAAAGAAGAAAGCATACGTTCGCCTGGCCAGAGATTATGATGCTTTAGATATTGCCAACAAGATTGGAATTATATAAAAAGTAATTCTTTCTTATGTATATTGTTTCATATAAAATAACATGTTGGACTGAGGATAAGGATACATTTGTTTCATTGGACCTTGTTTTTTGCTTATTCTTAATCCTTTACTCCTGGTTCCTTTAATACATTAAACTTGATTTATTGTACAGGCTAGTATTATAATAAAAAGGTTGTAACAATGAATGTAAGTTTATTAACAGTTAAGTCATAAATGATTAAAAAATACAAATGAATTTTTTGTCATAAGTTCTGAAGTTATTTAGAAGTCCAAACTTAATAGGTACATTTGCTAAAGTTAAAAATGTCATTAGTCATGATTAGAGAGTGGATTTTGATGACCTAAAACATTGCCAAAAATCAATAAAATGCTTTTAAAATGCCCTAAAACCACAGAAACATGATGTAATGTGATCAAAACCTGTTTGGATGAACAACTCGTGCTTTTGGGGTATATAACTGATGTAGCATTGATAGGTGTCGCAGAAATCTTGGATTACATACTTGGCTGTCATCACAATTTCTGAGTGAAGAAATCAAATAGGCAAATCGGGAATTCTATGGAGAACATTCGTTGCATCTCATAAATATTATTTAAAGAAAGTACCATTAAAAATAAAATCAATGAAATCTGTTAACTGCGATAATGATGGAACAAAGTAAAAAATGACGTTAGTTGAAATCGATAAACCTATAAACAATGAGTCCGTTTCTTTTTATTATAACCTAAAATTAATTTCTATACTAAACGGTATTGTTCTAAAGTGAAAAGAAAAACTCATTTCGTTAAAATCCGCCCCCTAGTCACAATGACTGACTGTTGGTATTTCAAGAATGACAAACGTAGAAGTATAATTATTTGAAGGTAAATGGTGCCAGTGGTCTGCCCAACTTACTTTTTTGTTATTTTATTCAAAGTTTACCATACTATCCAAATTATAATTAATCTCATCACATCTGAAGCAATATTACTCAAATGGATAGTTTTATACTAAATCGAGCTAATTTTAAAAAAAATGCATAGTCGGGCAGGTGGCCCAAATTGCAATTGACCCATCTCTGAGATACTTTGTGGGTCCTCTGTTAGATGTGTAATGGTTTAGAAGGTATTTTTCATTTCGGGAGGAAAAGTATGTCTTTTTAGTAATGCATATAATGTAAATTAAAGCTGCTCAAATGGCAACCCGCTGGTATGCCCTAGCCCAGAGCATGTTTCACATTTTCGAGTATCTGATCATAGCAGGAGTGCTTTGAGGTAATTTTAGGTTCTAGTCTAGTGAAGGGCAAGGGAGACGTGCGCCACAATTATTGCATTGGAGCAGCCCTGAAATAAATCGTCTATTAAATCCAGTGGAGTATGTTGCCATGTAACATCTGGGTATTAGCCCCTAAGCATGACCAAACAATGAGTCCCCTTTATATTGTAGTACGAAAAATTGTGACCAAAATGGATGGAAATAACATACAAGTTCAGTAATTTACAAATTAAATATTTCAATAGTAATATAAATTTTGTTTAAAAAAATATCAGGGCCTTTTATCCAGCAGGGACAGTGTGTGATTAGTCTGCTTATGCATTTGCCCCACATATTTGTATATTTTTTGTGAGGTCAGATGTTTTGAATGTTTCATTCTGTCAGACTGAAAGAAGCAACATGCAAGTGATGAAACAAAATGCCAAATGTTGGGACTGCTTTTGAACCTCTTCAAACACAATGACAGCTGATTTGGTACAAAATAGATTAGTGTTGAATTTGGCTATGATGAACACAAAAGTATTTGAATATGGACTTGTGTGAATATGTCAGACCAACCTATTTGCATTATTAATGCCATCTGCGTTTAAATTAATTAACAGTGCCATCTGCGTATTAACAATGACTATTTGCATTATTAACGATGCCATCTTTGGATCGCATGTTTGTTCCACCTCTATTTGCAAGGAGCCATAATTAGACATCAGAGACTTTCCTCTGTATGATGGGGTGCTTTAGTCAGATGAGAGGTCTTTGTAGTGGCGCGTTAAGCTGGTTATCTCATTTTGTGCTGACACACACACATCCTTTTGACTTCACTCGCATTAGAATTTTCCAACCCCAATGTTGACCTTGCATTGAAGGGTTAACAGCTATAAATTCAATATACTACATTCTTATTTGTAATGTTGGATATAATGATCTGGCAATAAATATTTAAATCAATGCTAGTTGAAAAAAAAGTGAGAACTAGAGTAATATTTCATTTGTTGAATTTATAAATGTCAGAATTTAGAGTGGCAAATTTTTTAGTAATGGTTTTCTGCATTTAAAAGTGTGGTATTTAATGAAGAAAATAAGATCTGGCCAGGGCTTTGAGCATTTTTTGTTGGTGCTAATGCAGATTGCAAATCTGATGTAAGCCATTACATAAATAGCCACGAAACACTTGCACATTATAAAACAAACTCTCAAATAAATATAAGCATCAGTTGAAAATGATCTAAAAAGTATTTCTCAAAAATTTTGGAGTAATATGACGAGTTCACATTCTTAAGAAACATTATCACTTACATGTCGGGAAAATTCACAAATATTGAAAAGAGGAATGTCAAACTCTTATTTAATAGTATCAATTCATGTAGTTTCAATATTGACAATGACAACATTCAAACGTAAAGGCATGTTTTGTGGAAAAACACATTACAATTCATGTTATAAATTGTAGTTATATGCACATAATTTTGGGTCAGATTGTTTATTCTCTATTCACACAAAAGGAAACGAATATGGTGTAATCTCAGTGGATCAAGTACTTTCTTTTGTTATGGAGAGTTCTGTAAATGGAAGCTCAACAGTATGTGTGTTATAAGATAAATTAACTTAACTCAAATATCTGTGTTATGTGTTTTTTATTACAAATTATGTAATATTATAATGTAAGATCCCAAGAGGGAGCTTAAATTATAATATTGTATGATAATGAAAGATCTTTTTGTTTTTAAAAATGATTTTATAAATAAAGCCTTTTTGTGCATCAGTAGAAATCAAGAACTCAGATATTAAAATGAGTTCTAAACAATGGATGTTCTAAACTGAACGGTTCCTTGTCCAAATTTTTTGGATGATTTCGATAAAACATGATAAGTCAATTCCAAAATCAAAATTACAGTCAACTCAATTTATAATTATTATCAATCAATAATTTAATTTACTTATTTATTTAACATCAAAAAACAGTTAAAACTGCATACGACGTGCTATGGGGAAAGGTGAATTGTGTGCACATTTGAATAATTGTATTTCTCACTGAATTCTAGAAGACGTGAAGTCTAGAAAAGAAGTTAATTATTACATAATGAGGTGTCTAAACTGTTTTGGAAGGCACGTGGGTCTTTCTCATACATGAAAAATATGTAGATAATTTTTATTTAGATTTGAAACACTAAAAAAATCACCAAATGAAGAAAGACTAGCGCCTAAACCGTGCGCAGGATATTTTCCAATAATGACTGATATTTCTCGGTCGATCTGGCTCGACTCGAAGCTCTGCGATTTTGAAAAACATTCTTTAAAATTTGGGGAAATTTTGCATGAAGTCCCCATGGACATTTTCAAAATTTTCTCAAAAGTAGCTCCAAATTTTTGTTCTTCAAACTTTTCCAATGGATAGTGCTAAATTGCACTGGTTATTGTAACGTAAAGTTTATTTTGGTGTATTTTTTAAAATGTACACAAATGTAAGTCTTTTTAAATATATCTCACGCCGTTAATGTGCACATTTCCAAAAATTTGTAAACCCTATTTAATTTGTGAATTAAAGTTCTTCAAATGACTTCGATTGAAGTTGTTCGAAAACTCAAAAAACATCTGTAAAAAGTGCTTCAAGTTTCGCATTTACAGTGACGCTAAATGCCATTTCTTAAAAACAGCTCCAAATTTTTGAATGAAAATTGCCATTTAGGTGGAGGTTTTAGTCTTCTTTCATATTCTTTAAGTAATATTTCAGTTATACTATTAGGAAACCAAAACATTGTATGAAAAGTCCAAATAGCTAGCCCATACCAAAGGAAATAGAAACTTAAAACGAGAAAGTATGTGACATTCTGTAGCACCACTAGCATCAAATCGTGAAATCTCAGTTAGGTAAATATGTGCCACCTTGGGTGTTAATTGAATAACGAAACGACGGCTTAAATTTGCCGCCATTTTTATTGTCTCGAATGGGTATATTTTAATGCTACTATAAATTTTTTTTTGATATTATTAATCCGTCGAAAATATTAGCTTTCAGTTTTACGAGTTTGTGATTTGGTAATATTTAACAGTCAGTAATTTCACAGACGCTCAAGTGTAAGCACTGGAAATATACGCGCTTGAGTATCTTCAAGAGCTTCCGGTCTGATGCCTGTCGAAGACGAGGTTAAAAGAAAGATGTAAGTATGACTGCTTGTTATTGCTGATAATAATATAATACAAGAACTAATACTTGTTTTAACATTTAATTCGTACACTAGTGATTAACGTACAAAAACTCTCAGAGCTGTCTTAAATTTTAACATTATGTCCTTAAGGGCCAGAAACCGGCGAGATAGTAACGCTAAAAGTGATTCAGAATCCGACGCGTCGGATAAAGAAAACAAGAAAGAAAGAGGAAGGGATAAGAAGAAAAGGAGTGTATCCTCTTCGAGTGGAAGTGGTAGCAGTAGTAGAAGGTAATTACAAAATACATTTTTTTAATTCAGTTAGTATAGGCACTGTTTATATGTGTATAAATATTATTGATACGTTTGCATTTTCTTTCTAGTTCTTCAGATAGCAGTTCACGTTCTTCAAGTGGCTCTAGTGGTTCTAGTGGATCTAGCGGATCTAGTGGGTCAAGTGGTTCTCATAGCTCTAGTTCTTCAACAACCAGTTCGGGAAGTAGTAGTTCCAGCTCAGCAGCACGGGCTAGGCCCAAAAGAAAGTATGTGTGTTACGTGTCATTGAAATATCAATTCTCTTTTTACTCATAAAATTTATATCTGTGTTAAAAATGTGTGATTTACTAAATATTTTTGTAGAAATGGTACTGCATTCTTTAATTTTATGAATGTTATTACACAATCTTATTTAAGATTTAGTAATTAGTGGTTGAATACCTAAACAACTTGTGGTTTGAATACCTAATCAGTAGTTAAAAGTTGTAGCAGATCTATCCTATCATCCATGAGCTCCAGTGTTAAGAGTATCTGGGATTGCTAAAAATATTTGTCTTTCTATATTATTTAAAGTCATAAATAATGATGATTGGTTTGTGCAACACATACTCTTATCTCCAAGTATTAGCAAAGATAAATTTTGGTTTGTGTTTGAGTTTTTGACTAACAATGCCCTTACCTGGGTTTTGAAGTGACTAGAATATCCTGTGCCAATTATTCAATTGCGAAGCACAGTCAAATCCTTCTTTCTGTACAAAACATTACTCCATCGTAATGTTTGTATGTTGTGCCTTGCTGCTATTGTTGAAATGTGCATGTATGTATTGAGCAAATGCAATGTGGTGAAGGGACGTTCTGGTATGGAGTGTCAAACTGGAAATACATGTTAAGAGCAAAGAAATGTAGTATTTCTTGAATCTGATAATAAAAGCAAAGAAATTATATTTTTAATAGTAAAGTGGATTTTGTGTATTCTCAAATTTATATTTTGAGATGCAAACAAGTTATTCAATATTCAAGCCTTCCGTAAATAGTGTTTGTTGGTGGAGAAAATTGGAGAATCATTCGGAATTTGGGTCTGTCACTACTTGTAATGCGTTACATTTTATTCCGAATTTTGATAAAATTGCTTCGAATTAATCCCATGATTCAAGTCCCTGTACTTGAATCATTGGATTGACTCCCTTCTCTAATTTCTACATTAGAAGTAAAATAGTTGGCAAAAAACGAGTTGCTTGCACTCGCAACATTTCTATTAACAATTAATGCTACACGAATATCTCGTTATATTTATGTAATGTCCTTGATTCAGAGGTCATCAAATTAATGTTGAATCTGGCTAGGTGCTCATATATTATTCAAACATGTTGGAATCATGAATTCTGTAGTTTCTGAAAATTTTAAATTGTTGATTTACTACCTCTTGTTTAGGCCAGGTACTGAGTCTCGCAGTCGAAGTCGTAGTGCAGAACAAAAGAAAATAAAAGAGAAAGAAGAGAAAAAGAAAAAACCTGAAAAACCTAAGCCAAAACCAAGATCAAGGTGAGTCTCTTTTTCATTTGAATTAAAGCATAATAGTACAAAACTATCTGTGATTAAGATGTTTTTAATAAGTTGTCAGTATTATTTTACCTAGCTTGATGCTTTCAATTATTTTTTAATCCCCCAATACTTGCACTAGACTGAAGGCGCACAAATTATAATTATTATGATTATCATTATTGTTATTGTTATTATTATGGTTGAAGTTCGGAACACAGTATTCCCTTAGAGAAGTGTGGTGGTGGGGGAAGGGGGCAGAGGAGGGGAGTCTCCTTAAGCCTTCCAAATTATGTTAAGCACTCTGATAGAAATGAAGAAAACTTCCCCATATGTGATTTTCATGGCTCACCCTTCATACACTTTGTCCCTGCCACATTTTAATTCTCAAATTACTTTCAAAGGCAAGTTTTCTCTCTTTGCTTGCCCGGATCCAAGTCACGTTAAGGTTCAGGCTCTCACAATCACTATGAACAACCTTGAGTCTATCCACTGCATAATAACAATTCACTTTTATAAGAAAGCACTTCATAAGAAAATCTCAAATTCAAACTGCTGCAACGCATTCGAATGATGAAACCTTTGTTTATCACAGTGGCACACACCATGATCGCAGGCAGAACTTTTTTCTAATATAGCTCTGAAAAGACACTAGGGTGAAATTGACTCCCCTAACTTATGATTTCATGTTCGTGACCAATTATTATAATCGCCTAACCACCCCTCGTCCTCTCCACTGTGGATTTCCCCCTCGCCAGAGCAGTTCAAATGCCGGTTAAAATGACTTCCTTAGGTTGTACTGTGTTCTAGGCTTCAACCGTTGTTTTTGTTATTATTTAGCAATCGGAATTATTATTATTATTATTATTATTATTATTATTATTATTATTATTATTATTATTATTATTAATATATTTTAATATTCTAATACTTAAATATTATGATTGAAGATTTTGAATACGTTTCATTTGTACTTGCGGTCTGCTTGCATGTTTGTGTGTTTCAAATTGAATTGACGTACTAATTAAGTAAATTATAGGCAAGTTAACCATGCATGTAGTAGAAAAGCTTTGAATAAAACCATAGAGTTATGATATAGAATCAGAATCATCTTTTCATTCCTTTATTTACATACATTTTTCTAGAACACTTTTCTTTTACCTTTAAGTTAACTAATTGTCCCATGGATGCTTCAGATACAAATATTGTACTATGAGCAATTGTGATTATTGGTTCTTGATGGGTATGTTTTCGTGGTTTCACCACACACTGGTATTTTGTGATGTATGTCAGATTCAGTCTCTTGTGTTATTAATGAAATACAGTAGACTTCGGTTATAGTGAACCCTTGGTTAGAGTGAACTTCAGTCACTGGTCTCGTTTTATATACATTACAAATAAGCATAAGAATTTCAATTGTAGTGAACTTGAACCTCGGCTATAATGAATGTAGTAAATACAGCGTCCTGGAAAAGAATATATCACTCCAGTGCCACAAATTCCAAGACTAGGCAACTTGGAAAATATATCGTCGGCCTAAGTCATAATCGAAGAAGTCTCCTCTGAGGTGAAGGTAGTGGACCTGGAAAGGGGACCTTTCTCATGACTAGGGGGCAGATTTTGATGACCTAAAACATAGCAAAAAACGATCAATAAAATGCTCTTAAATGTTTTAAAAATTGGCTGAACTGACAATGGCACTGATAGGCATCCCAGGAACCTTTAATAACATACAACGACTGACATTAAAATTTCTGAGCGAAGAATTCAAATAGGCTTCTCAGGAATTCTGTGGAGAACATTATTATGTAACAATGTAAATATTATTTGAAGGAAGTACCATTAAAATTATATTAAAATTGATGAAATCAATGAAGAATGCATTAAAAACAACGGGAAAAGGTAAAAATATGGTCAAAACAACGGGAAAAAACATATGAGTCAAAATCAACGAAAAATGCAAAAAAAGACATAAAAATGGGTTAGTTCCTTTTGTCATAAAAAATTAATTTCTACTAAACGGCATTGTTCTTAAGTGAAGAGAAAAAAAATAACATTTCATTAAAATCTGCTCCCTACTGTTGACCTTATGCCATTCAGTTTCACTGTGGAAACCGAGTCCATGTCTTCAGTGGGCTACAACTGGTGGCAGTGCTATGAAATTGCTAGCTTCAGTTTCAAGCTTGGTGTTACTCGATATTCTGTGGGAAGCGCATTGTGTTCTACGTAGGCGACAAGAAGCATGCGACTGGCACAGCCCTACAGTCTGGCAACACCCCCTTTGCAGAAAAGCGATCAATTTCATTAGCTTGCACCATCCTGCTATCGAAAGGATCTCACATGTTATAAGGGAAGTAATCGGGCCTTCAGAAAATGGGATGATGTTCCAACAGTAGAACAGGCATTGAAGTGTGTCAAGACTGCATTTTGGTACTTAAGAGACTGTGGACAATGCAGAGTGAAGTATTGAACAAACTCTGGAGAAGGATCTAGAGAAATTACTAATGAAAAATGTACAAAGCAAACAATTGAAAATAATTGAATTTTTAAGGACAAATAAAGATATTGAAATTTTCAGTTTGTGCTGGCTATGTATTTCACTGTATCTCTATATCAATAAAATCACTCATTGTGGAGAAATTCTATTTCATTTTCACATTATTGGATATAGTGAACCAAAAGTGTTGGTCCCCAGAAGTTCACTATAACTAGAGTTGACTGTATCTAAAACATCCCCATGTAAATGACAGAATGTTTGCAAGTGTTTTTGGGAAGTGACCATGGGCAGGGGTTACTATGCACAATGTCTCAGACCAGGATGAAATATTAAAAGGTTGATAGGAAATTTGCAACATCACTGTGTTTGCTTGATATCAGTATGAAAGAACGATCTGAAGCCGCCGCCATCATCATCATCATCATCATCATCATCATCATCATCATCATGGTCTTCAGGCCTTTTTTATGTCTGCTTTAACCTCTTGGTTATCAGCTGCTGACACTCCCTACTTGGGGTTATCATTTCGCTGCCATTTTACACCCTAAGGAACCTTAACTCTTAGCCTCCATTCCTTAACTCTGTTGTGGCTTCTATGCTTGTTGCCATGGAGAATTGTCTCCTGCCACTGGTAGCTTTTAAGCTTGAGGCAGTGCTTGCTATTTATCAAGGTTAGAAAGGTTTGATGGTGGCCAGATGGTGCTCATGTAACATCCCACAGGCTCATTTCGGAGCTACTTCCCCTTGACATGCAGACATTCACTTAATCTCATATGCACATACATTAGCCAGGGTGGGAATTGGTTATTAAGGCCAAGTGTGGGAACTGGCTTCATGATGGTGGGATAAGCATCACCATGTCACAACAAACATCCACACCTGAAATGGGATTCGAACCTGCAACCCTTGGAGCCAAGTCTGACCTGAGCCTGGCAATTTTTGCAATCTTAGCTATCCGGGTCAGCCATATTTAAACAGATTGTTTTGCTTTTGTGCTATTATTGGGATATCCTTAACATTCTTTGAAAATACAGTAAAACTTGGCTAAGGTGGAACCTGGATAAGATGGAAACCTGCCTTTGCCAGAAAAATTTCAGAATAGACTATTGTCCAATGCAAAGTACACTGGATAAGCCGCAAACCTTCCTAACATGGAAACTGTGAGGAATGTTCAGTACAGAAGTATGAAAATAATATTCTGAATGAGACAGAAAAAAATATTGTTTTAAAATTAAATATTGACTTGCAAGTGTGGTGACGTCATACCAAGAAGCACTCGTAGCTCTGCTTGTCCATTTGTTTTCTTAGCTATCCTCGTCCGAACATCATATTTCCCATTCGTGCCACTGTTTTTTTTTGTAACACCTCTGACCTTCACAGGCTCATGTGAAGAAAGGAGAGATGCGAAGACAGATTCTTCCACAGTTCTTATAATGCATGCTTTGGGTTCAGTGGTTCTAATCATATACTATTCAGTTTGAGAGTTGCAGGTATTGTGGTAATCAAGTGTTTATAATGTCAGGTGGTAAAATTGAAAACAGTAACTCTGAGTAAGAAAATTAGACCATTTGAAAAAATTAACATGTCTGTCATAGTTTTGATAGAGAAATTTAAAGTTGGGAAAACTCAAGTGGATGACACCTTAAAAACCAAGACAAAATCAAGAATGAGTGGTTAAAAGATATTTTTTAGGTGGTTGCCCCAATATTCTTGAGGAGCTAGGCAAATTGCCGAAGCCTAAATCATCAAATGAATTCATCTGTTCCTACAAATATTGAACAAAATATTATTTCTATTCCTTTTTATGGAGTTCTGTGTTTCATTAGACTTCGTGTTGCATTTCTGTATGTCATTTTCTGTATCTCATGTGGGACATCTTTGTTTCTTGGAAATATAGGTTTTAGGTTTGATAAATTACTCATACAACCTACTCCATTTTTGAACAATTGTGTTTTCTGAATTGACAGTTTTTATTGCAAACATGAATAACTCAGAAATCTGTACAAGATGGAAGAAAATGTACCCAAACGATTCCGGCTTAGACAGGTTTTACTGTATAAGCATATATTTAAATCTATATTTGGGTTACAATTTAAAAAAAAACATTCATTCAATTCAGATATCACTGCTTCAATATAAAATATTATTTGTTTAGGTTTTTCAAATATAGTTATGACACATTGGGAGGAAATTCTTAATAATAAGTTTTTCACGTAATCAAAAGTTTAATGATTGAATATAAAATAAAACAGGATAATGTAATTCTTGACAATGGAAGCTATATATTGGAGAAAATCAGTGTGGGATTCAGTGTAGTTAACCCCCAAAAACATTTTTGTAAGTGAATACTTGTTGATTTTATTTTAAAGGGAAGTGGTGGTGGGTGTGTTTCTCTCTTTTTTTTCCCCCCTCGGAATTTTTTTGTTCTAGCTTGTTCATTTTCATTTGTTTTGTTTGTTGAGTGCTTTGGATGCAGTGTGAGACTCCATCATAAAAAAGGCACTAATGTGGATTTTTTTTAGAACTCACGTGACTATGAATGTCATTAAAATATTGCAAAAACTGTCAATAATAAAAACTAGTGTGATTTTTTCTCTAAAAATTTGAAGAGCAATTATAAAAATTAAGGCAGTGAAGAAAGTGAAAAAGAAATTACAGTTATAACTTTCTGATTATACATTCCTAAAATACATTAACGGCACAAACTGAAAATTCTAATAGATTTATTTGCCCTTAAAAAATCATTTATTTTCAGTTTATTTTTTTCTTCAATCACTTTTCTTTAGTAATTTGTCTAGATCGTTCTCTAGAGTTCATGCTCTCTCCATACTTGATTCTGCATTCTCCTCTGCATTTTAAGTATTGTAATGGTCTTGAAACCCTTCAATGCCTCTTGCACTGTTGGAACACCGATTCTCCAAAGGCCCTTTTACTTGCCTAATAACTTGTTAGAGATGCTTTCAGTTGCGGGATGGCACAAGCAGTTAATGAAACCAGTCGCTTAGTTCCAATGAAATGGAAATCTATAGAGAGGCGATGTGCCCGCCATATTTGAAGCTGTTTGAAAGTACAGCCGCCATGTTTTCTGAGGGCAATGTCAGATAATGGGGGGATTTGTCCATTTGATCGAAGTGATTTTGGAAGAGATATAATATTTAAAACGTTAAATTTATCCAGATTAATATAATAAAGAATGAAGTTTAATATTGCTTATTAATTGTACAAATTAAATTTGTGTTTTCTTCTTAGTAACACTTGATTTTACAAAACCTTACATTTCAGTCATACTGTTCTGATTATTAACGTTAATTTTTAAAACTTTACTTTAAATTGATATCTTTATGAAAATGTCCTTACAATAATTTGAGACCAATCAAGTGTCGGTGTAGTTGATATAAAAATATATTCCTATTTGATAAACTTGTCATAACTTTTTTCACACTACTTCATTGGCCTTTGAAATGTATTAATTTGGTGAACTCTTGTTTGATGGATTTTCCTCTTTGTTTTTTAGTAATGTTTTTACAATTCTGATGAAGCTGGATTGTGTAGTATTGATGTAAATGTAGTTTTATCAGTTCACAGTAATGTGGTTTCTCATCTACATCCACGAAATCAAAACGATGGTTACTTTAAACAAAGAGTTGTCCTGTCATCATTTGAAAAACTTTCAATTGAAGTGACTGCAATATGTTCTTGTGTTGAAGGTGTCACGATACACTTTTCCAGCAAGTTTACACGGTTTTATTGAGTCAGGAGATTCATTAAGCAGTGAATTATTTACACTTCTTATGGCTATGAGACGAGATTTATCCCTTTCATCACAAGCAAAACGTATCAGTAAAAAATCACAACACTGAATCTTTTTATACTTGCTGAACAACACATCCAACCATGTACTCCGCAACATGTTCGACATAAAGGCATAACTCACAATTCATATGAACATTTATGTCATTAAAATTGTCTGATGTATCAGTGTTCTCACTCAATCACAAATATACAGCAAGTAAAATAACACGTGTCACTTGCAACACAGTTTGACTGCTGTGATAGATCGACATGGGCCACAAGACAATTTCGATACGCACCCTTAAATTGTCGAGCATTGGAAGTATTGTCTTCTTTCAGTTTCTTCATCTGAAGAATAGGTTATTATCCTCTTCACAGGAGTTCATTGCTTTTTCTCCTTCCTTTGCAAGTGCTCAGGAAAGGAAAATATAGTGAGCACTGCATTGCCCAAAAGTCGCCTACATGCAATTTTTTTCGAGATGATTGGAACGAATGCGGCTCGATTTGGTACATTTCTCCTCTCATCAATGCTACCCATTTCTTAGTCAAGTCTTCATTCTTCAGAGGAAATCTAAGAAGTTACAAAACATGCTTGTTACCAATACCAGTTATAGGTAAAAATTCAATGGAGTGAATGAGAAAATACGTAAAATACGATATACCTCCAATAGTTATGTCATTCTATTGGTACAATTGTATGTCGGGCAAGAGGACAGCATTTTCATGTCGCATATCTACAAACACTACACCAAAATACGCTGAAAAGTGTACGTATTAAGAAGAATCCGTACAACCCTCAAATGACTCTTAGTTTGTTTTGCCATCAGATAACATGGCGACCAGTAGTGAAAAAAGCTTCAACCATGAGCGCTATATCTATACACATTTCCTCTCTATGTAATTAAAGCTCGTTGCTTAGTTTCGTGCGACAGGACAGATATCACTATGCTGTGGCAGTGGCAAGCTTCCAGTCACCTTCGTAGCACTCAACACGCCTTTATCCGCTTAATATCAAGTAAAACCAAGCTTGAAACTGAAGCAAACAATCGCGCATTGCTGCCGCTGCCAGTTGTAGCCCACACAGGACAGGGGCTTTGTTTCCCTAGGGAAACCAAGTGGCTAAGGCCATCAATAAGGTCTCGATTCCGGGTCCATTCCCTTCACCTCAGTGGAGACTTCTTCAATTCTCACCTTTGGCCAACAATATTTTTTCCAAGCTGCCTAGTGTTGGAATTTGTGACAATGAGGCAATGTAGTCTTTTCCAAGAGGAAATTAATTTCCAATATGTTGTATTTCTTATGCTCACTATAACCGAAGTTCAGGTTCACTTTAATCGAATCTTCTTGCTTATTTGTAATGTAAGTGAAATGGGACCAATGACTTAGATTCACTATAACCGAGGGTTCACATATCGAAGTTCACTGTAACTGGAGTCTACTGTACATTCCAAGATGCAGACATTCGCAGTGTTCTGAAACCACTTTTTTGGTCCTTAATGTTAGTACTAGTATCAAGTTTATTAAGTTTCCTGTCTGGTGTTAAACTTCCTTGCCCTAATAATGTTTAAGAGTCTCACTTTCTAGACAGTCTTGAATAAAAAGTACGCTGTTATTTTCGTGTAGATTTTTGTGTATGTGTATTGAAGTGAATTTTTTCTAAGTATAAATATTTTACTAACAAGTGTATTAGTGAGAATGAAGAATAAGGTGATTTATCGAAGGAATAGGAAATCATCAGTTTTTAAAATGTTCATTCCTTAATGCCCCTTTAATTTTTAATATTTCTGATTCTTCTGACTCTTTTATTATAGAACTCCATCGCCTAGAAGGAAACGTAAGGAACGTTCTCCCACTCCTCGGCCAACAAAAATTCATATTGGTCGTCTCACTCGTAATGTGACTCGTGAACACATTATAGAAATCTTTCAAACATATGGTACAGTGAAACAAGTGGAATTTCCCATTGACCGATTACACCCTAATGTTGGCAGGGGATTTGCATACATAGAATTTGAGACTCCAAATGAAGCTGAAAACGCCATGAAACATATGGATGGAGGTAAGTAGCTTTCTAAAATTGAATAGTTAGAAGTAATGTTAATATTGTGTAATTGAAGTTCTGAAATGTTTAATTATTATTTTTTGGTTGTTTTTGTGTTAAACACAATAACTATTTTATTACATTATCATTGAACAACAAATTTGTTTTGTGGTTTTTGTTTGTAGTGCAAGCGATTTGTTTGTCCAGTGATTTCAATATGAAAGACCAGAAATTGACATTTACTTCTTTTATACATTACCAATACTGTATATTGTATTAAAATATGTAGTGTTTTAAAAATTGTTTGAAGAAACAAGATTTTTAAAATTTAAATAAGATTTTCTTATTTTTAATAATGTTTTTAAAAAGAAAGTACGTTTTGGATGTGCAGTATATTACTTAATTACTTTAGTTACATTTAGACATACGCCATTGGTTATTTATTTATTTAATAATCACAATATACAAACAGTTTGTCCATTACTGTAAAAAAATTCATAAAATACAAAAAGTATGCGCAAGTAACTCTGAATCAAAGATTTATATAATTATAAAAATAAAATAATAAACAAATATTCACAATAACATACATCTACCCAATAGATATAAAATTATAAAAATTCAAATATAAATTTATAAAAGTTCAAATATTCTACTTCTCTCGAATACAAATATTCTACCTCTCCTACAAAAAAGACACAGTATTATCATGAAACATGTTGATTGATAAAACATTTGTCAGCGTACACATGCAATTAATGGGGCTGTTTGCTGTGTATGACCTATAAACTGTTATAAACTTCTATAAACTGTTAATCAAAGATATTATTTCTCGAGTTGAGGTGACTTATAGAGAAACATGTCAGATAGAAACGTACAATTCAAATCACCTGTAATCAACTTGCGCAAAAAGATCAGATCATTCAGAGAGCGTTGGGATTTAAGAGAAGGAATGGATGTAACCAAAGTATCTTTGAAATTGGTGAAAAATAAGTCCAAAGTTACATTTTTGTTATTTGCAATCAAATTATTCTGAAAAAGATTTAAGAAGCAGATTGTATCAACCAATGTTGTCAGACAGGTTCTTTTGTACAGAAAAGCTTTAGCATCAAAAATAGGGTAACTAGCAGTGGTGAATCCTGAACATTATTTTAAGTGCACCGCACATTACGGAAGCTACCTGTATATCACCTCTCTCGTATCAATACAACGCTGGTGTAACACAATCGTTAAAATATGCAAATGAAAAACAATAAATGCAACATCCCCCCCCTCTCAAAAACAAAACAGAATACAAAATAAAATAAAGAGACAAAGATGTACATTTTACTTTCGTAATTAATTTCAGTTTGTTCATATTCATAAAAAAAATTGTATTAGACTAAAAAAGGAGAATTCATATTCGTTGCCCACAATCTAATAATGGGTATCAATCAATAGAACTTCCAGGAATCATGACTCTGTATAGAATTACACATCCACATGCAACAGGTAAGGAGATGTGGTATGTTGAACCCATGATTAAGTTGAAAGAAAATTTAATAATTTAGTGTTGACATCAAGAGAATTTGTGAGCATAAGAGTAGAAATAACAATATTAACAATAGCAGTGGAAGTAATCCTCGTCGTAGTAGTAGATGTTTGCTGTAAGTAGTATGCAGATTTGGCAGTTGTAAAATATCAGAAGAAAAGAAATAATTTCACAGTATAATGCGGAAATTTGTCTAATGTGAATGTAAACCGCAGTCCTTACTAACGTAAATTCCACAGTATTACATTACATAATGTGAAATCTTGTCTAATGCAGCAAAAATACTGGTCCTTTAAAAGTCTGCATTTAGATAGTTTTACTGCACTTAAATCTACACATTCCTCTCTCATGCATATCAGGAGACCATTCGAGAGCTTAGAGCTTTTCTCTGCTGGGGTGGTACTCCACTAGGGAGATACCTGGAGGGGAATCCTGCAAGCCGATGTGTAGGTTGATGCTGGATCTCACAATCCACCGTGGGGGAGATCACTACCTCCTCACAGGATAAAGCATTCGCTGCTGTAAAGGGATAATAACCATTGCATTACACGTGCCTGGAAACATCAATGAATGAATGAATCAGTCAGTCACAGTCAGTCAGTCACAGTCAGTCAGTCACAGTCAGTCAGTCACAGTCAGTCAGTCACAGTCAGTCAGTCACAGTCAGTCAGTCACAGTCAGTCAGTCACAGTCAGTCAGTCACAGTCAGTCAGTCACAGTCAGTCAGTCACAGTCAGTCAGTCACCGTCAGTCAGTCAGTCAGTCAGTCACAGTCAGTCAGTCGGTCACAGTCAGTCAGTCGGTCACAGTCAGTCAGTCGGTCACAGTCAGTCAGTCGGTCACAGTCAGTCAGTCACAGTCAGTCAGTCACCGTCAGTCAGTCACCGTCAGTCAGTCAGTCACAGTCAGTCAGTCAGTCACAGTCAGTCAGTCAGTCACAGTCAGTCAGTCAGTCAGTCAGTCAGTCAGTCAGTCACAGTCAGTCAGTCAGTCACAGTCAGTCAGTCAGTCAGTCACAGTCAGTCAGTCGGTCACAGTCAGTCAGTCGTCGGTCTGTCGTCGGTCGGTCTGTCGGTCGGTCAGTCAGTCGCACAAATACAAAGACAATACAAGTACAAAATAAACTCACAGTAAAATGAAAACTTGTTCTGCAACATGGCTAAGTATTATGAATTTGTTATTTTATTACCCAAATATAGTAACATTAACGAAAATTTAATGGAAGAATGAGATTAAAATCTTATGATGATGGGGTAGGTTTAATTCTTGGACGCACTTTATATATTGTCAGAACTGAATGTATTTTGATTTATCTTCTCAGATTATGAAAATCAGTATTTTAGATGAATAAAAAAAATCCTCAAGTAATCCCATAAATCCCCACAAAGTTGTGTTTTTTCTTTTTCTCTATTTTCTTTTCCTTTCTTGCCTTCTTTCTTTCTCAGTTTTCTCCTTTCTTTCATTTGTTTAGTTACAAGTGGATAAAAATATATTCAAATTTCAAATATTACCTTTATATTAATAAGGGGGACTTCCTGATGTTTTAGGTCAAATAGATGGCCAGGAGATTACAGCAGCTCCTGTTCTCCTACCAAAGCCACGCCCTGCACCTCCTCGTCGCAGCCCCCCTCCACCTGTGCGCCGCCCTCCTCCACGCTGGGCGAGATCTCCTCCCAGGTAAGATCTTTTGTGTCAATTTACAGATGAGAATACATGAGCCATATGTATAACACATTTTTTTATTAATTAAACAAAAATGTTATACTACATCTCATATTTCAAAAAATCTCTTGCAATTTTTTGAACAACCATCTCTTTTGTAATAGTCCATTTTTACTTTCTTGTATGTATGCATACATTTGTAGTTCAGAGGGAATTATGGAATGCTGCAGAAAGTGGTTTTGAGATTTCAATGGCAATATATGTTTTGGGGTTCTCTGGAAGTGGATGTGTTTGTTTCAAAATGTCCATCTGTCTTTGTGCCCATCTTCTGTCTTCAGTGAACCAACTAGCACCCAGACGTTGTAGGAATTTTTCTAGGATGAATATTCCCCAATCAAAATCTACTACCACTCGAAGCCCTGTTATTTTCAAAGTAATTCTTTGAAGTTTTGGGGATGAAACCATATTTGTTGAATATAGGAAAGTGAATTTCTGAATCGAAAACCAAACATTGTGGGACTCCACTTGTGGCTGGTCTAGGTGTTATACCGCATTTTCAAGTCACTTGAAAAGTTCTATAAGCTAAGATATTCTTGAATCCATGTAAGTGGGTTAGCCTGGATACTTAAGGTGAGGAGTTTCTGAATTAATTATGTAGGAACGTGTCACTTGCTTTGACAAAATCTTAATAGTAAAATCCATAGGATGTCCTTGATCTTTTGCCCTTGTTCACTCAATAATCAAATTTGTAGTTGTAATCTGCCTGGGAAACAACACACTACACATAAATTTGCAATATAATTACTTCAGGACAAAATACCATTATGTCGTTACATATTGATAAGTGTAAAGCTTTCAGATGAATGTAAAGAAGCAGCATGTAAATATGTGGAACAAAATGTAATTAATTGTTATTGACAAATGATGTGATACTTCTATAGCAAGACCATTGTTATTTTGGTCGGCCCTGATGGAGAATATGTGGGAGTCAAAAATTGGCTGGAAGCCCAAATATTAGTTTCAAATTCAAATATGCTGAGTAATACAGCTCATATTGTACTGCTTACCAGGCTGGTAGGCAAACTCATTGCATTACTCATACTTCCTTCAGTTGTTTCTTCTGCATGTACGCTTACAAGTTGAGACTGCCAGGAGCAGACCAGAAGGGTTAGATGACTTCAGTTGAATCATCTTGTAGGATGTCTGCCACAGATGCAGTTTAAACGTGTTAAGTAACAAGTGGCGAGTTTGCCCCCCTTCCCCCCCTCTCCTGGGCCTAGAGTTTTTGTCTGTTACCTTTCTTATTTGGCAAAATTGATTTGAATATTTTTTTATTTATTTATATTAGAGTTATGTATTTATTTAAAAAATTAAATTGTGTATTGTCATATAAACAGTACAAAAATAATGTATAATACAATACAAAAATATTTATTATTTAACAACAAATCTATAATGGCCTCCTCCAAAACGATTGGTTGGATGTCCCTGTAAGGAACTATGAATATTTCAACTAGACAACAGTCTTTCAGCGTTGTAAGATTTATCAATATTGATGCTAGCTGGGAAAGCTTACATTGCTCGTGTACAGTTCATTTTTGGGCTCAAGGAGTCAGTTCAATGTACAAGGACAAATTTGGAAGAAACATATCAGTAAACAATTACAAATTTCTGGTGCTCTGAATCTTATTGGCATAGTCAAATCAATCATGAAGAAAAAAGGAATAAAATGACGTTGTAGATTATAAGAATTGTGTATTATTATAATTAGGGAACGGATTTCGAACGTTTTTTCAGGAACTAGATACCTGCATTCAATTAAATTTTCTAGAGTTAACAAGACATTCTAAATGAATTAGAACTATATTTATTTTACATATTTTGGTTTACATATTTTACCTAATTACATATTTTACGTATTACACACATTTCTTATATATTTTGCTACATTTCAATATATTTATACGTCAAAACGGAACATTTCAGATGCGTGTTTGCAATATTTGTTGCTGAATCATCTTTCTTACAAATCAAATGTAATGCTGTTGCACTTCTATTACCACCTATGCCATGGATTGTGAACCCCCCCCTCTGCTTACTGTGTACTTGCGAGTCAAGGATGAGCAAAAGTTTTATGAACAAAAGTAATTTCAACCATGTGCTTGCTCATGTTTCAAACAGCAAATTCGTTACTCGATTGAAAAACTAACTCATATTTTTTACAGAAAATTGTCTTACTGCGTTGTTCAATTTGGAGGGTGGGATATATACCCTTTAACCATCTCCCTTGGGATCCATCACTCGCTACACGGTACTACTGTTCATTTGTACACTGGCTCCTCGTAAACATTGTCATATATACTATGAACGTATTTTATATTTTGAATAAAATTCTTACATGTGGTGACGTCTAGTGTACAATTACTTTAGTAGAGATAGAACCTACTTTCAGCCACTCCAAATCGTTAAGAACTGATCAGTGACATTCTATGGTGGGAAAAAAGGTAGGTTTAAAAATAGATTTTAATGAAAAGCAGATGTGTCATTTTGATTAGAACACTTACTTTCTTCTAGTAGAGCAAAAACTATAATGAAAAAGTTTGATTTTTAATGTCAAATGAAAATAAAATTTTTGAAATTGCATATAATTTAAACAGCAGATATGGAATGATCATAATAATTTGAAACAGCAGATATTGTAAGTGTATGGGAACTTTTACTTATCAAGTAATTACTAGAGATTTTGAATATTATGGGAATTACGGACCAATTAAAAAAGGTCTATTTCATATAAAATGCCTCTGCATATGAAGTCGCACTTTCAAATTGGTCATATCGCAAAGAATGTGTAAAGCAGAAATATCTTATAATACAAAATATATAAAATGTCCAGAATGCCATTTAATAATGTCATGAAATCAAATCTTGCTAAAACTAATTGTCCTAAATTACTGAGAAAATTGCAGTGAAACTTGTTTTAAGCATTCACTCATGGTTCCTTAGAAAAATGGCTGTGAGTACAATGGAGGTTATGAGAAAATGGGTACCGTACATCCAACCCAATTTTGGAGGAAGAATGATAGTATCTGACAAATCTCTTCTTATTTGATGGTATTCATACACATTGCTCTTCGATTTCCCTCGCTCATATTACCGTCTTAAAACAATGCTGTGAAAGTAATATAATTTATTAATTTGTCAATTTAGATCTATTTTAAAGAGGCAGTTGAATTACCTTTTTGAGTGGAGGGTGAGTTAACGTAAATTTGTTTTTCTGGATTTATTCTAGAAATGTGCCAGCTCCCAGGTATCGGCGCCGAATCTCTCCACCACCTCGTCGCCGATCACCTCCCCGGCGTCGACCTCGCACTCGTTCACGCTCTCGCAGTCCTGCTCGTCGGAGGCGCTACAGCCGATCCAGCTCCAGCAGCTCTCGCTAGCACCAGCCACCAGACCCCCTTGGGTCACAGCTACCTCCACATTAGTGCTGGTAATGCATTTTAATTGGACTATTGCATTGAATTCAGATGAACACTCAAGCTTTCATGTACATTAACGATGTTATCAAAAGCAAGATACATGTTTCTTCAAATATTTACATTGTGAAATTGCTACTTTTGTAACCAGTCAGTTGTTCTATGAGCAGTGTTGTGCAAGTTATTCAAGTCATGAGTGTAGTAGAATTATTATGTTATTTTATGTATTTCTAAACTTAAAAATTGTTCACTTTGCATCAAGTATTCTGAAATATTATTTTAGAGTTAATAAACTGTGTATGTAAAAATGTGTTTGCAATTAGTTCTTTGTGTAAATGATAGCTCCTTATGATTAAATAAATATATTAATTCCCTTTTGCGCATTTTTATGTTTCTTTCTTCTCACTTCACAAAATATGTAAGTGCTGGAGGTACTCCTAACATCCTCATTCAAGTAGCTGTTTGAAATTTTAAATCGTATTTTATCAGCAAGTTTCTGTGACAAGTAAACCTACATTTTCAAAACAACAGGGAAATTATCGGGGCAGTTTAAAATTAATTAAACAGTATAGAATGCATAATTAAGTCAAGAAGGCTGATGTCAACTTCAACCAACCTTTGCAAAAGTGAGAACCTAGAGGTGGCGAAGTCTTTAAATCCACCATCGGGCCACTTTTTGTTTTCTGAAATTTTCAGATCCAAAACCTTAATTTCCTCTTAATTTGCTCCGTATTCAGACTGGCTAATGAACACCATGGGTCACGGAACACACTTCCAGGGGTAAAGAATTAAAACTAGAGATGTGTTCCCGTCAGAACTGTAGTTTTCGATTTGCTGAATTCTTTTTTTAGTGTACATTTTACGGTTGAGAGGTGTTTTATAATTTTATTTTGAGTTAAATTTTTATTATAAATGAAACAGCCACAATCAAATTAAATTTTGTAGCGCACAAATTTAATGTTAAGAGATTACCAAACCTGATTTAAAATATCGATGTTTAAAAACATCACTGGTTTTTGGTCGATGTATGATTAACACCGATGTTTTGTTTTGTTGTCTATGTCGCCGGGCCTTTAAACGGACCCTTATGATGTAGTTTGAACGTGAGGGAAACCATGTGAACATTGGAAACACATTGGTTCACTTACACACAAATTTTTGCTTTTGATCGTGAATCGATTTTTTCTGAGAATTTGTTTGCAAAATTGGGTACGAATATGTTTTAATTATTGGAAGTTTCAAATATATGTTTTTGTTTTTATTATCATCATTACTGAATGATTGACCTTCATCCGTTTGAAGAGTGCGGTTTCATGCGAGTTCTCATCCACGCTGCACGGCGCGCTGCCGTCGGTACTGTCGCGCTCTCCCAGCGGCCGAGGCGTGTTGTGGAACTATGTGTGACGAGAGTCCTCTGCGTTTGCGCCCCCCCCCCCTCCTGGCGCAGTTCGTCGCTTTGCCGAGTCACGCTCGTCGCTTCCGCCGCCGCCACCGGCTCCGCCTCGCGACGCAACTCTGTGTTCGCTTGCTCAGTTCGCGCGGCGCACCGGTCCGAGAGCGTCGGATCTCGTCGACACTTGCCCTAGCGTTCGGCCGCCCCGGGTGCGCCCCCCTTGGAGCCCAGCGACACCAGGCGGAGCGCGAAGCAGCCACAGCGCCGGGAGGGAGCGGCACGTCGGCGGGTCTACGCACGAGGGAGCTTTGACCGGTGAGGCATTCCGACGCTGCTGCGCATCGCCCGCTCTGCGACGGACGCGGTTCGAGCCTGCGGCCGCGCACGTGTGCTGGCGGGGCGGGGCGAGCTGCGCCGCGTTGCGCCTGCGTTGTGTGCGCCCTGCGCCCTTTGGGCCCTCGGGCCGCCCCGGCCCCGGGCATCCGTCTCGTCCGGCCAGCCGGCGAGCCGTCTGTCTGTCTGCCCGGTGGTCGGCGTGGCCGCGGGCGGGTGAGCAGTGGGACGCTGTCTGATCGATTCCCTGAGCGATCCCAGCGTTTCGCCGGGAGGCTTTGAATTTTCCTGTTATGTGCTCACATTTTGGAAGGTTATAGAGAGGATCACACTTCGACGAGCGTGCTGCGCAGTTGTAACTGAAGCTCTTGCTATCTGTTTTATGATGAGTGACAGGCGGATAACGTTGGGATGTCAATAGAATTTTGCTACAGAATTTATGAATTCAATTACGGATCGAATCTTTTATTTGGTGTCAGTCATACCTGCATATATTTGGTAAATTATTGCGTATTAAAGACCGTTACAGAATGCATTCTCATCACTTCTCAACATTATATATAGTGCGACGCGCAGGTCCTTATTGAAAGGGCGAACAGTCATGGATCCAGGACTGAACGATGGGGTCCAAAGCTTATACAAACTATGGAGAACCCTAATAATATTGAAATCGTGAACACGAGTAATCAAAACTATGGGTTCGATAAAATGATAACAAGTGTCATTTACAAATATTAAAATAATGAATATGATATCCAGGCAAATTAAAGAAAATGTTCATTTAAATAATTGTAAAGAGTTTTTAGAAATGTTTGCTATTTAAAAAAAAAATTAAATTAATTATTTTTTGTACTCAAGATATAACATTTTTGACATATTTTTGAAATAATACAAAATTTTAAAAATTACTGAAGTCCCGTACACTTTGCAGATACTAAGCACATATATAATCAGCTAATATTATCCCATGGATCATCTAGTGTACAATACCAGATGAATGGTTAGATTCATTAATTACTCCATGTTTTAAAAAAGGAGATCGAAGTAAATGTCGCAACTATAGGGGTATTTGTCTAGTTAACACGTGTTATAAAGTATATACAAAAATTGTGAATAACAGAATCGCTCCAATTGCAGACTGCACTCTGCCTCAGGAACAATAGGGGTTTAGAAAAGGTCGCTCAATAGATGACATATTTACATTAAAACAAATAATTGAGAAACAAGTGGAATTTAATGGAGAAACCCACTTAGCCTTTGTGGATATTGAGAAGGCTTTTGATAATGTCAACCAATGTAAATTATGGAGCATTATGAAGGAAGAAGGGTACCCAAGTCATCTAGTGCAAGTGGTGAAAAGTATGTATGATAATACTAATATCGCAGTAAAATACAATGGATTTGTTTCCGGGAAGAGGATTATAAATAAAGGAGCAAGGCAGGGAGACACTCTTTCTCCAACACTCTTTCTCCAACACTCTTTAATATATATATGGCATATATATAATTAAAAGGTGGAAGAACATGGTACCTTCAGGAATTTACCTGGGCAACAATACATTTGTAAATATGCTTTTATGTGACGACCAGGTGATCTGCAAGAAAACGAAGATAATTTGCAAAGATCTATTTACCAACTGGAGCAAATTTTTATGGAGTACAATCTGATAGTATCAGTTAATAAAACCAAAGTAATGGTGTTTAAAGAAACAGAGTCAATAAGGACAAAGATTGTGCTCAAAAATATGGTTTTAGAACAAGTGATGCATTTTAGCTACCTAGGGTGTGAAATTACATATGGAAGAGAGAGGGAAGTCACCAGCAAGATTCATAAATTTCAAGCAGTTTGTGGAACTATAAGTAGAACGTTTAAAGAGAAAGCCCGGAAAGAAACACAATTAAAATTTTATGATATTATGGCCCTCCCAGTTTTACTGTATGGATGTGAAACTTGGGTTCAAAAACAAGAAGATTTTAGGAGGATTGAATCAGCAGAAATGCGATTTTTGAGAGGAGTAAAAGGCTAAAGTTAAGAGATCAAATAAAAAGTGAAAAAAATAAGAGAAGAACTAGGGCGGGAAGAAACAGTACATGAAAAAATTAAGTAGTACAGACAGCAATGGGTGAGACATATTGGAAATATGCCGCAAGACAGACTTCCAGTGCAAGTCCTGAATTACAAGCCTAGAGGAAAGAGAAACATTGGAAGGCCAAGAATGAGATGGAAAGAGGCTGGAACAGGCAATATGCCTAATCCGTAAAGGGAGATGATGATGATGATGATGATGGATCATCTAGATCTGAAATTTAGAGAAACGGATCACAGTGCTGTGGTTTGAAGAGACTTTTCGCCAAAAATGTATAAATTCCCCAAATTGTCAGCTTAAAAATAAAGGAACTGATCATATTTACTAAAATAAAATGTTATTACTTAGGGCTACGAGACCCCTTTCGCAAATTTCAGGAGGGAGCACGGCCCCTCTGACCCCATCCCCCTGTGCGCACACTCCACTCTGCATAGTGTCAGGTAGCACATGATTTATTGGAGAACTGCTCAAATGCGGAGAAAATGATTTATTAATAAAATATGAAAGTGAATAGGAAGGAAACTTGGATAAGGATTAAATTATATTAGATATACGAAAGTATATCTAATATATATGTATATTAGAAGTTCACGATAACTCATGGTTACAATAATGAATTATCCATTGTTCCACGAACATTTTGTAACTACATGTGTGTTAATATCTCATTTTGTTTTCTTGTGACATGTGGGGGCAATCAAACGTCTTAAAGCATATAAGCCAAAACTACCTTGGCCTAAATTTCCTTCCCTCACTCCTGTTAGCTTGACAGAAATGAGAGTTATCATTAAGATTTGTGAAATTTGTTTGTACTTACAATGATGTAATAACTGTTTAGTTCGAATATCACAAAAGAAATCGGTGCCGGCAAAGGTCAATGTATACATGGAGAAACCGAGTAACGAGGATTGTCAAAGGCAATTGCGACATTCTAGCATGGTTCTAGTTTCAATTACGTCAGAAGAGTTAATTTGCACCAAATAACATTCTTAAGTAACCACGGTATTTCGCGTTACGACAATAATAGTACGTCTACAGGAAACCATGCAATCATTTTTTTCTGTAACTATGATGAGCCGAAAATGTCGCTAATGAAATTGATAGTCTGGGGCCAGTAACTAAATAAGCCACAGCCATCCTACAACTATCCGTCAATGTTAACAGTATCTCGATTTTGGTCGAAATGTCATCTTGTTTTCTCCAAGTCCATAAATATAAACCAGCATGGCCGACTCTGGCACGTAAAAAATTGGAGTCGGCCAAGGAAGTGAATTTAAAATGCTAGTACCTCCTCCGAATTTTAGTTTAACCCATGGCATTTTGAATTATTTTTATTTTCTCGTATACGTTCTATAAAGAGTTGTACTGCAGCAAAAACTGGATATCGGCATTTTGACGGTAATACACGTTTTGGGGTTCCTTATAATAATAATAATAATAATAATAATAATAATAATAATAATAATAATAATAATAATAATAATAAAAACTACTGGATGTACTTGAAAGTTTTGGGAAAACTTCCCCCTCCCCCGGAGACGCCCGTGTCAACGAGATATTTTTGTAAGCCACTCGCTCGCAAAAATCGCGGCTTATATTACATTAATATTTACAAATAGCGAGAGGAATCCCGTGGCTGACGTAGCTTATCTTGTTAGGATCCCAACCCATGTGACTGCTTCGTTCGAAAATGTTTTTGCTTTTGCTTGTTCCTTAATTTTCCTGTCATTGATATCCATTAGCAGGGCGCATCTGTAGCAGAGGTCTCTCGCAGATATCCGAAACAGTTTGAGGCAAAACTTGAAAAAAGTTTATTGCAATAAGCGGCTTTGTGTTACTACTCTCTTCAGAATTCAATAATTATTATTACTCATAGCACCTAGCTACACTAATTTTCAGTTGCGTAATAAAATGTACGTACATATGCCAAGTGTATCCCTCATACATACTGTATTCGCGTATCAAATACTCTTTAAGAATACAGTTGTTTTATGAAATATAGCAATGGTTCGCCTGTGTGTTGAAGAATATTTAATCAATTTTCTGCAGAGTTGGATGAAGAATGCTTAATAACTGAGAAACTAATATCAAGAAAACTTCTGTCAGATTCAGAATTGTGATAACATTCCTAATCTGAAGAAGGAGGGTAACGTGGAAAATATTTCGAGTATCAGGAGCAAGGCCACAACAGAGATACTGTTCTTCTCTCTCTTATCAACTAACGCAAATCAAACATGGAGGCTCTAAGAATTGTTAGGTCTCCTCTGTACTTCGTCGAAAAGGGCTCTTAAGGCGTAATGTATATTTACGAACTCGTGCGTTTCCTTTTGGAAGGTCACAGCCTGGACTGAAATGCTTGTTAGTGGCCCTCCTCTCATGAAGTATCGTGGTCTCGTAGCATAAGGCGCCGTCACAGTCCTTTTTAATACTTGTACGAAGCATTCATTATTCGACCAACAATTTAATCCACCATTTGGCACTCTAGCGTAGAGTGCCCAATAATATATTAGTGTGTCAGGGATCGTTGAACTGGACTGGGTGTATTCTTAATTAATTGTAAACAGATCCATTTGCTATCGATTGAAGTTGAGAATCTTCGTGCCTTTGGAGGTAGTGGCCTTTTAAAGCTAGACCCCCCCCCCCCCAAAAAAAAATACCAAGCCATATCTAAAATTAGATACTAATTAAGTTTGTATTCCCGATGGAGGTTGTTTTAGAATATCCAAAATTGTGGGTGCTGCTAGCTTCCGGTCTTTTCCCGGCAATGTTTGAAAGTTGGGAGTTGTACTAAGTAAAACAAGTAACGTACGTTCTTATGGATCTTTTCTAGAGCCTGAAATTCCCTTAAATTTTGTATGTAATGTCGAATTTTTGCTGATTTTTTAATTTTTTTTTTTAAATTTAGTTTTCGTGTGTATTAGCCCATAACGTATGTCACGTGTTTTAACTTGTGTAACCGTGTATTTTCGAAATTAAAGGCCGGAATATTTTTTTCTATAACTTAAAGCTTTAAATTTAGGGTAGGGTGACGTTGGTTTGGCTAGGATATATTTTTGTTTTTCCGTTTGCTGGCCCATAGAAATATGTTACCTATTTTAATTTGTACATCCCTGAATTTTGGAAAATATGAAATAAAAATAATTTTTCCGACGAGAATCATTAGTTAACCTTTAACATTGGATGCATTTTCGTTGACTTGAAATAATGCAAAGTTGTATTTTCTAGGTGGGCGCCGCTAGTTCTTAGACTACAACTAGCAGCACCCACATTTTTGGGAAATCCAAAAGAGCTTAAGTCGGGAACATATCACTTAATTAGCATTCAACTTGTCTTTGATTTTGGTTGGGTAATGGGGCATTACTTTGCTATGGTTTGGAGCATTAGTGAAAGGAAGTGCTAAATGTGAATAAGTGCAATGGTAAATAGGTAAATAAGAAGTAAACGTGTAAACAAAATGAAATGCAAAGTGACCGACAAAGTAGCACTAGAATATATCTGAAAACAGAGTGCAGTTGGTATTAAAATAGCATACAGTGAAATGTACAGACAGGCTGATACTGGATTGTAGTACTGTAGTGATAACACTAACTCTCTTAAGGTTCACTTAAGGTGGTTCATTTAAAGAGATAAACATTATTCCCCCCCCGTGTTCTGACAGGAGGCTCTTGCTCTTTTAGGGATCCAATGAGCTTTTATCATCATCATCATCATCATCATCATTTTTTGGGCGCTGCTAGCTTTAAATGACCACGAGTGGTGATCTAAGCATCTTTATCCGCGGGCGGGGGGCTCCGGCTGACAAAGTGGTTGTAGGTTGATATGGCGAATGAGATAATGCGCCTGCGCGTCGGCCGGCCACCCCCGTTCTCCCTTCGGCCATTGCCGCAAGCGCTCGCCTGGCTGGTGGGCAGACACCGCGAACGCGGGCCCTTCAAACTCGCGCACCGTCCTGCATCCACCCTACAAGTACACAATGGCCAACTGTCAGGAAATTTGGTGTGACGTGGAAAACTTGAGGATATGTCAAGAAATTTTCTGGCTTTTGCAAAATAGTTTTGGGGCGAATTCACTGTTAAAGTTATTTTTAATTTTATTTTTTAGTGGGACGAGTTTAGTCACGAAAATAACACGGATATTAAATTAATTTTGTTCTATATCATTGTACTATATCATTCATACCTGTGATAGGCTGATGCACGTAAGAACTAAATTTTACATTGAGCAACGTATTTTCTCATTCTGAGTTTATTTCAACTGTATAAAAGACAGCTCATTTGATGTTAATGATATCATGTGATGTTAATAAATGTTATAGCGTAAATAATGAGGTAACCCGAGAAGTTTCATTATCGGATAACACAGGTGTAAAGCATGATCAAAAGAATTTACTTATATACTTGTCTCATTTTCTTCTAAAAGTGATATCTCAGCTTTTTCACTGGCATCAGAACTTTTCAATGTTTGCTCGCTCTACACTGACATTTATTCTATAAATGTAATAATTTATTCTATAAATGTAATAATTATGCAAAGTAACAGCTTCAAAGATGTATTCCACCTTAAAATGTCAGAGAGTACTGATGTAAATCAAACTGATGTCGAATATGTAAGAAATGACTCCTTGGGAAAAATTAAAATTTGCCAGGCTTTTGTTGGAGAAATTACAGAGTTCGAAACTTGAGGCCAATCTTATAATTTTATTATGTGGAGGATTAACCTCTAAGCACATTTTGAACAGTCTGAAATATATATGCCATTTAAATTTTTAATTGTTGGCAAAATGTTGTATAAAGTATCATTGATAGTTGGAATCTCAGCCGATTAATTATGCTAAGAATCTCAAAGATAATTCCAAATTCCGATGTTATAGTCTGCGCGAGAACTAGTAATTAAGAGATTAAATGTCTCTCTCTCTCTCTCTCTCTCTCTCCCTCTCCCTCTCCGGAAACACTAATAATTCTGATTTCTGATCACCTGAAAATTAACAAATTATAATTAATTTTGAAAGTGTTATAGATTAGTTGCTTCCTCAGATTTTAACGAAACATTTAAAACCTTTGTTTTTATTATTAACAAATGCTTCGGAAATGAATTTTTGGTGCTAATTTGTGTGCTTTTTACAATTCAATAAGCCTCGAACTAACTAGAGCACTCATCCAGATATTTGAAAATGCTAATTGCATAGTTTGATGAATTGAAAAGAAATCTTCGCTTTTAAGACCACATAACCCGGTTACAAGTCCGAATATCATAAAACAAGCTTTCATGATAATGCACGTATCTTAATGAACTCGTGAGTGTTATCAGACATTTTATCTCCCTCTTGGGGGAGGGATAAAAGTTCTGTGTGTGGGAAGTGATAATGTGTGGATCGTTTTGGTTTTGTGTGAATCATTTAAATATTTTCGTAAATTGGTACCTACAAGCTTAATTAGAAAACCGGGATCTTTATGTCAATTTTCCATTTATTTGATTTATTTAGTCAAAGAACAGTAAAACGATATTGACATGTGGGGGAGAAGTACCATCTGCGCACGCTCTCGTGAGCTCCAGAATCCCTTCCAAATAATAAAAAAATAGTTAAAAATAAAATAAACAAAAATATTGAAAAACTAGACATTTTCGCTCCCGGGTTATAGAGAACTTATTTGGATTGGATAACGAAACGCAGATTTGAATTTTTTGCATTGCTAACAAAATGATAACCCAGCCCGGCTCTACTTCTCCGACTTACAAGTAAAAGGAAAGCACAAAAAACGTGCGTCCCATTGTATTTGAAATATTGCGACAAAGTGTTCTCGCTAGCTCAAATGCCTATGAAGTTCAGCTTTGAACATGAAATCATTGGTAGAACTCTAGTGAATCTTCCACTCCATCTGTGTAGATGAGCGATGAAGCAGCTTGAGAACGCGCTCATATCTCTCTCCTCCGTCGCGGTCACCGACTCGGTGCGAACAAAAGAGGAACTGAAAGATGTCAGGCGTTTCATATGTAGAAGGAACGATTTGAATAACAATCCGTGGCCAATCGTCAATTCAAAATTTCGTTGTCGGATAACCAGGAGCTGTACTTCACTTCTTGCTGACCCGCTATACAAGCGCCAGCAAATTTGTCCCTCGTAGTACAAAAGGATATCAATACGTTATTGCTCTTGGAGTTAAGGAGTTAAGTGAAAGCTATGTTTATAAATTGAAAGAAATAATATTTCTCAATAAAAGGGAGTTGTTGATTCTTTGAAATCTAGTAGTGGGCGATAATAAACAAAGTTATTCTCATTTCTCGTAAGAGCAATATAGTAAAAAGTGCAACATTACTTTCCTCTTAAAAATTTACTACTCCAACGCTGAACTGAAAAAGGAAGACATCCTTTCTGTCCGATAAAAGTCGCGACTTCGAAACACACGCGATGCTAATACTACCACTGCGTTATGCGCTTTCGCAAATTGAACGAAAATAGTCACCGCATCGTGTGAACGCAGTTTACGACTCAGTAGGATGAATCTAGAGAAAGTCTAATATGAGCAGCATAATAATTTTAGATGAGTGGTTGCTGAGGAAGAGGAACTGAATGAACAGCCATTACAGCAATTTAAATCGTGTTTGTAGCTCGCAGTGGTAGTATTAAGGCAGAGGGAGTTTCCTCCGGATCCAAATCTGTGTATTTGGAGATCGAACTTTTCAAATGGGTGGTATGTCGGGGATAAGAATTACTAATTTCTAAAAATAACGAACGAATATTTACTAACAGAGGCATTAATAGGATGATTTTTTGGCGGTTTTGTGCAAATCGACGAATCTCTTTTACCCTCGTTCAGAGCATGAGTAAAGAGAACCCTCCTCCTTGGCGTTTCAGAAGAGCCCAATGTACAGCTATCTATGTAGTTTGTCATTTTATGGCGTGGGAGAACTGCAAACGCATAATCTTCGGCTGAGAACTCCTCACGGTTACAGAGTATCAGTGATGAAATGATGAAAAGGTATCAACCTGTCGCTTCAGTCCACATCTTTGCAGAGAAATTTAGTTGACACACGAAATTGTTAAGTGTCATATTTAAAATCCTAACATTTGAATACTCTTTGCCTGATGATAAAGTTTGCTGTGGAGCAAAATTAAAGGAGGACAGGTATTTTGATTTGGATGAAGGCACTATCAAAGTGGACTCATATTTTCCCGTCCGTGGCATATTCTATATATCACAAATTGATCTTTTCTATTTTGGTGTCTTTGGTGCCATTATTTCCAGTTTTGATTTCTGAATTATCTCCCACGAAACGACTTATATGAAACCTTTTTGTTTCTAAGAAAAATGATATAAAACACCCGTTAACGTTTTTATATCGTGTGTTTAGGAACGATGGATTTTGATAGTATAAAATTAATGCATTTTCATTGTATGAAATTCAAATATATTAGTGGCATGAAGCAGCAAAAATGCTGCCCAACAAAACCACACATGGTTTTCCAAAAAAGAGCCCGCACACTGATCAAGAACAAAAATAAAATACTCTCGTTATAACTTATGACACTCGATAAATAAAATCGAATACGTCTTCACTAAAACTTAAATAAGATGAGTAGTATATGTTGAATACAACGGTTCTTTATACACTATTCCAAGAATATAAAATAATTGCTGTTCCGCAACATAGCATGCAAATATTTAATGGCGGGAGTATCTTCCATGGAGCCTTGTTATCGCATGACGTCAACTAAGTTGTGAGCAGTAATGCAGTGAGTATGATACTGCAACAAAAAAGCTGTTTTTATAATTTTATCCGATTCTTATGTTTTTGGGTTGTCTGAATTCGCAAATGATCACGCTTTCCTCCGGAGACATCAGGTTTTTTCATAATAGAAGCGTAGCTTGATAAAACGGGTCCCTGGATATCGCTAAATTTCAAATTCATCACACTTGGGAAAATGCCTGAACATAAAAACACAAATTTGTTTTCATTGCCAGTGCTCCAAAAAACATAAAAATAAACATACAGTAAAACCCCGCAAATCCGAAATTTCGGATAATCCGTACAAAATTTAGGATGGAGGAAAAAATAAACAAAAGGCGCCTGATTTGTATTAATTTAATTTACGGACGAAAAAGCATGAACACAGTGTAAGTCAACCCAATTCTTAAACACTGTAGCGACTACTACTGCATGCGAACGGTAATGTATGTACTGTACTCAGTTGTTCTCAACATTTCCACTGCTTCATGTCGCTACACTACGCTTGCATTGTCTCACATCGCCCGGTACGATGCATTGTCTGGTAATCTAATAGATGTACAGTCGACTCCGGTTAAAGTGAACTTCCAGGGACTAACATTTTTGGTTCACTATATCCGACGTTCACTATATTCGATGACGTCAAAATTAAATAGAATTTCTTTATAACGATTGATTTTATTACTATAGAGATGCAGCAAAAATACATTAACAGAACGAACTGAAAATGTCAATGTCTCAATCAATTCAATATCTCTATCTCTCTCAGTTGACATTAAAAAATAAATTATTTTCAATTGTTTGCTTCGTATTTTGTCATTAGTAATTTGTCTAGATCCTTCTCCAGAGTTCGTGCTATCTTCGTACTGATTCTGCATTGTCCTCTGTGTTCAAGAATCATAATGCAGTCTTGACACCCTTCATGCCTTTTGCACTGTTGAAACACAGTACCACTTTCTGAAGGCTCTTTTTTTTTCCCTAGGGCTTTTATCCAGCCGACAGCCGGTTGCCCTTTACATCCCGAAGGGACGCATATTCGACCATACACTAGACAAACACTTGCGGGCTCCTCTGATCTGGGGTCAGCAGAACGCGAGGCCCTCCGCGACAACACACACAAAGTCAAGGGACAAACAGCCATGCCCAAGGCGGGACTCGAACCCGCGACCCTTCGGACCGAAGCGCTGAGTCGGTACTCGCTCTTAGCCCCCTCGGCCATCCAGATCGGCCTGAAGGCTCTTTTACTTGCCTAATAATAGTAATATAGTATAATAGTAGTATAATAATACTTGCCTAATACGAGATGCTTTCGGCGGCGGATAGTTTAAGTAACTTATGAAACCGATCGTTTTTCCGCACGGCACGGCGGATATCGCCAGGTTGTGGCAGTCGCATGCTTCCTGTCGCCTATGGAGAACTCCGCGCGCTTTATTCCGCAGAATATAGAGCGATTTTCGTAAGGATGAGCCAAAGTGACAGTTTACGAAAACAAGTGAACATCACATGTATTTCAGGGAAGTATTCCTCCGCCGCGACAGCTGTTCAGCTACGCCCCTTCGTAAAGTGCTAATGACTCCTGTGAAAACATCTCTATGCATCTCTTAACAGTTTCGCTAAGGTTTATGCATGTACACGAGACCAGGAAATATATAAATTTAATTTCGTATGTGTAAAATCTTTTAACATGCTCTCACAATCAGTAAAAGAAAACTGCCACGAATGTAAATAGAAAGCTCTCAATTGCAGCTTGCCACACAACACAAAGGCCGGAACCACGTGCATCAGTATGCATCTCGCATTGAAGTATCGGTTTTAAAATAAACATAATATTTATCACACAAAAAGTAAATTAATGTAATATATGAAGAAAAAAGAAATTTTACAGAAGAGCACATAACACTGCACTTCCTAATTTCAATTATTTCTCGTGGTGCACTATATTTTTGTCGGACGAGGACATCACAAAAAGAAGAGTCGAAGCCATTTACAAGTTAGCCAACTGCAAACGAACGAATGCGGGAATGGAGTCTAATGAGCTCAAGGGCACTACGACCACAGAACCTTCAGTTATGTTGCCAGCACTAGCTGTCACTTTGGCTCATCCTTACGAAAATCGCTCTATATCAAGTGACACCAGATTGAAATTGAAGTAAGCAATTGCGCGTCTCCATCGCCAGTTGTCATACACGGCCTTTGTTTCCGCAGTGAAACCGAGTGGCACTAATCAGTAAGATGCCCATTCCGGGTCCGCTACATTCACCTCAAGTGAGACTTCTTCGATTACGACCTTCGGCCGACGATATTCTTTTCATCCTGCCTGGTGTTGAAATTGGAGGCACTGATGCGATTTATATTCTTTTCCAGGAACGGAATTAATTTCCAGGACATTGTATTTCCTACGTTCACTATAGTCGAGGTTCAAGTTTACTATAACCGAACCTTCTTATGCTTATTTGTATTGTAAATGAAACGTGACCTGTGACTTCATTTTCTGTGCACGTCTTCTAGAATTCAGTGGGAAATACAATTATTCAAATTATCGTTTCCATGTTGTCGCGGCAGGAAGTATTATTCCGAAGGACAACATGGATAATGCCAAAATTTATTGCTTATTTATCCTTGAAAATAGAATTTATTACATGGGAGGGTTTTGTTTCCTTCAAAATTTAAGTAGTATATGACTTAGTGTAGGGATCACAGAATTTTGAAAATGTGCACACAATTCACTTTTCCCCCTAGCACGTCATACGCAGTTTTAACTGTTTTTTGACGTAAAATAAATAAATAAATAAATAAATACTTAAGTTCACTATATCCGAGTTCACTATAACTGGAGTCGACTGTATTTGTATAAGTACGGCATGCACGTTAGTTATTTTCGGATAATCCGAACAGACCCCCAATTACTTTGGAATATCGGGGTTCTACTGTGTATTGGTCCTGATGGCCATCACTACATTGTTCAGTGTGCTTGTTGGGGCCTGCCAAGGGTTGCCTTTACTGTGGTCATGAAAAACTTTTCACCCAAATCACAAAGAAATGGTGGAAACAATGTTGAAAGCATTCCAAAAGCTTGGCTGCTCCATGAGCTTATCAATTTTCTTAACTCACACTTTGACTATTTTTTTTAAATATTTGGGAGCAGTGAGTGAAGATGAAGGAGAATAAAGGATTTCCATCAAGATATAAAAAAATGGAAAGAAGGTATCAAGAAAAAAGGAGTATTACGATGATGCTGACTACAACTGAATGTTGTAGTACATGGATCTTCCGGATGCCTCCTGCAAGAGGAAGAGCTCAAAAAGAAGTTTCGAGTTTAAAAAAAGTAGATTTCTCAAACAATTCAACAGAGTGTGGTAGTAATTTCGTCGTGACCTGTGCAAACGAGTTAATACTTATGTAAATAAAATATTTGCGTAACGATATTTTTTAAACGATGATTATCCGTTTGTTCGAAAACGTAACGTTCCAGGTCAAAGCGGTTGTCGTTCCTGGATTAAGAGTGCTACTAAACTTATGAATCAGTCAACTAAGCACAAACAGCTGACCAAATTTTTTTTGCTGGCTTCTGTAATTCAATACGCAGGCTCAGTAGCACAATTTTCATTTTTCAATCCAAATGGAAAGTGTTTCATGTTTTTATTTTTTCCCGTGTTTCTGGGTAAGTAACAAAATAATACACCTTGCGCATGGCTAGGTAACTTCTGGGACCCATTATTTGGTCAGTTTGCACTGTGAGACCACGGAAATATTTTTTTCTAAAACTCGTAATATTGTGATTATGAACCCGCTCGAATTGTACACTATTAGAGAAGCGAATTCGGAGTATTTTTTCCCCAGACTTGTGCTAAGTATCACTTCATGCATATTGGATTGAGGTCATTCGAAGAGCCACTTGAACTTTTGCTTCGCGAAGTCTCATTACGAACGTGCAAATGATTTAATTCACAGTAATAGATGTACCCACAAAGGGTCAAATGATGCGCATGATGTGTCGTACCGTGTGAAAACAAACCGAAAATTGTTTATAATTCCACAAGGTGTGGATCTCATTTGAAAACAGGAAGTCCCACTTCATCGGCCAAGTGGAACAGTGCTTTTTTTGCTAACTCATGACAAACTACTTCAAGAAATATCCTAATGGGATGGATTGTACCTTTCCATTTATCACACGCCAAATCCCGTTTCGCGCGATGTAATAGACCTATTTCCTTCATACGTCCAAATGAAAGTTTCTGAAACGTGTGAAGAATAAAGAAGTGCATTTTGAACAGTTCATACCTGGCGCGTTTTCCCAGGGAAGGGAAGAACGTCCTCGTCAGTTCTTTGCTTCGTGTGGATGTAATTGCTACACTAAATATTTGCTTTGATGTTTGAGTGAAAATGTACAATTTTTGAGTTGATATCTACGAGAACATTTATTTCGATCCAGGTTTTAACCTACGTGCGCTTTTAAGTTGCATGAAAAAGATCGCAATCCATTGAAGTCGATCTGAGTGTGAGAAGGAACTCGGTCTTCCCTCTCCTCTCGATTGTTTCTCGCCCCATATGTCAGCGCTCCTGCGGCGAAAAAAGGAAAAGATTTTTAATGAAGTTATAAGGAAAAGGGGAGTTTCTCTTCCCTTGAACAGACATCTATTGACTTCTTTGTAAGACATTTTGAAGAACTTGCCATGGGCAGTGAGTCGTGTAACATCCCGGTAGGCAGTTGTCAGACGTGATCATAGCAACAGGCTGGTGTAATCTTATTTGGGCTAACGGAAGCCATGGGAAAACCAAAATAATATATCTTTCTCTCTCATCCCGTAGAAAGTCGACACATGTAAACTATTTTGTAAGTTGAATTTTAACCACTTTATACAATTGGCCTTTTTACTTTCTCGCTCTCGTTTACACAGTAGAGAGAAAGTTGTGTAATGATGCGTGAAAAAACAACAACGAATTTTCATCAGAAAAACTCTCAATACGGGGCCCTGGTAACGAAAAAGTGGATAAATCCAGTTGTTAAATTTAGAAAAAAATCCTCTAACATGTGGTGTAGCCAGAACCATATTTCGTTGATCCTTGGTAGCGAGAAATCGAATGGGGCAAAACGTCTGTCCGTCCGTCCGTCCGACTGAACAACACTAACGGGTAAACCGTTCAGACGATTTTCTCCAAAATTGATATTCCCCAATCGATCTGACTGTTGATTGAATTTGAAGCCAAAACTTTAATTTTGAGAGGCACTTTACACGAAGCCCCTGGAACGTTAAAAAAAAAAAAGTTCCAACGTTTCTGAGTAAACTTTATTGGATAGTGTGAAGGACGTTTAAGAGAATGCTGCGGGTCTCGTGTTCGTTAAAAACCCTGATTTTTCGAAAATTTCAAAAAATTGTTTCGGCGTCTTCCTACAACTAAAATATTAAATAGAGATTTTTCCCTTAATGAAATCTGTTCCTTAAAGATAGATTTTGAAATAAGATCATGTACAATTTTTCGAAAATTTGAGTTTTACAAACAAATGATGACTGAGAAGTGTTAATTCGGAGAGATATTGCATTATAAATAGTATTACGTAAACATTACTAAGGGCGAGTATGTGCTGTTTTAGCACCACTAGTTCCTGTTATGAAACGTGCACTAGCCGCCACTAATTCGAAGGTCATTTTTGCACCATGAGAATCGTTAGTGGAATGGATTTTGGTGACGTAATGGAGCTTAAGTCGCCGCGGGCGTCGCGAAATGACTAATGAGAGCTCTCGTGAGGGAGATCAGCCGCGCGTCCCTGCAGCGGCCTTGTCAGCCCATGGCGCTGCTGTGTGGCGGCTGCGGGAACTGCCGTGTACATGCGGCCGTGCCGGTCGACATCGTGCGCGCGCGCGTGTGCGCCCATTATTCATTATTGGCTTTATTGATTCTTTTACGTCGGATCAAATTTTGCTTTCCAGCATTCATTGAATATAAACTTTCCTCCTTCCGGCCGCACTGTTCTGATAGAATCGAATCATATAGAGTCAGATCAGGCTGCTCCCGAATATTGCTGAGGGAGACAGTATTTCAATCAGAAATTCTCTAAAACGTATTTAGAAAGCGAAGGTAGCGATTAAAAGTAAAGTACCTTCTATGTCCCACTATCTTCAGACTGTCTTAAGGACTTTATTATTTTTTTGTCCAGATTTTATTTTAGACAGACATTTTTTATACATATTGTAAACCAATAAATAAATAAAACATAATTTAGATTGCATTTTTTGTGTATTAAATTGAATCACAATTATGTTAAATTTCAATCTAAATATTTTATATTTTTTTTGGTTTTCAATATGTGCAATATATGACTGCCTAAAATAAAATTTGGACAAAAATGTAATACCTTCAATGTCATTCATTAATTGCTTTAAATCAAAATGGTGGGGAGAAGCATCTAAAATAAATGAAAATATGGAGGAAAAAATAAGAAAACCATATAAATTAAAGTGTACTTGAGATGATATAAAGTTAATTTTAACAAATTATCGAGCATTTTGTATTATTGTATATAAAAGGGGAAAGAATAGCGAAAGAAAAGCAAAGTTCACAGCAATACACTTGAGGTAAAAGTGTTATGGATTTTCATCAGTCGTTGATTATCGGAATCGTTTCCATTCCTGGACGTTGGTGTGCTTGGAGAAACGTGCAGTGTAATGCGAGCGAACGAGCCAGGGGCGCCGCACGCCCTGAGGTCATGGCGTCGCGCGCGGCGAAGGTCGGCACGTGACGTCACTGGACGCGCCAGCGCGGCCTCTGCCAGGGACGCTGCGAGGCGGCGGCGGCGTCCGGGGGCAGCAGCAGCAGCGCAGCGACGGGCAGCACGTGAGGGGGCGTGAATGAATTCGTCGGCAACGCGAAGCCGGTTCTGCGAACTCGTGCGCAGCAGCGTATCGTAGATGTGACGGAGCGCTTCTACAACTTTAAATGCCCCGCACCCGCTTTAAAATCACTGTGTTCAGATAGGTCGATCGTTGAAATTACCTGACGGATGTATACCGTTGTCACTCGAGCATCATTGACCAGGATGTCCTGGGTATAGAGTTCAGATGGTAGGCGATTCTCGACATTTGCTAGCCGAGTCGAATCAACACCACATAGACATGTATGTCTAGGTGGTGTTGGTCGAATTCAGCCTCTTAACTGGAGGAGAATTCTAGCGGCCGGCTGCTCCCAATGACCGCGTGTGATAAGTGGAACGGTAAAATTACTATACATATACGGAGTTAACATACTCTGCCGAACGGCTAGTAAAATCATGAGGATTCTCTGATCAATACGAGGCAAATGCCGGAGCAGTATCCTTACGAACTGAGACTGTCCAAAAATTAGTGAATGACACACGTGATAAGTGATTGACTCATACGATTTTACTATCCAATGTTTCCTACGCGCTAATAAAATGTCACTTCTACCACTCGTATCATAACTATTGCATGTCGTACTTAATTTTTGTCGCACATTCAGGACACTCGGGCGGCATAATAGTGAATTCTAGGATTTTTAAATGAATCTAAAGTGATACGTTCATTAGAGAAATATACATTATGTACACACCTTAATTCTGCCAAATACTTCCAAAGAAGCGTTGACGAATATTTTGTCCGTGATGATTTTGCTGTGATCTAGAAACAATTATTATGTGAGCAATTATTTTCAGCAGGAACTATTGACGTCTCATTGCAGTAGGTGAATTGTATTCAGTTAGAAATGGAAAAGAGTGAAGGGGACAATGCAGTCGTTATAAAAAAGATATCTAATAATTTAGCACATGCTGTTTAACGATACCGACAGCACATTTGACCTTTGACCTCTATGTCCATTGGAATGTATTGTACGTGTAGATGTTGGGTTTACAAGTTATATAATGTAAAAATAACCATGGTGCTAGTATTTCTCGTGATTTCGCATAGGATGTAATGGGTTCACGTAGGAAAGCGCGAACTTCCTTGTCCTCTGGAGCTTGTTCTGGGTTTTGGTCTTTTATGAAATTCACTCACCACGTGACGCCTGGTCGCAGACCACTTCATGTTATAAGGCAATATAAGACTTCCTGCGAGATGGAATTCTGCTACTCATTTACTTTCCGCCTGCCTCATGATGAATTTCACATTTCACACTGGTCATGATAAGATTCTCTTTGTTTCATTTTGATAAATTTCCTTTTGCCGTGACTTGACCATTCTATATCTTATTTCGTTTGTTTTTTTTCTTTCGCGCCGGATATTATAGTGACACTAGTTGTCAAAACATTATTCTTGTTTTCTAACATATCGAGCAGAGCTACTCGTTGCGTAATTCGAATACGTAGATAACTTTTCAGCATTCTTTTAAGTGTAACGTTCGAAATAATCCTCACTGTTTTTAAATTAACTTTTCAAGGATTTGTTTCGCGGATACCTCTTCACATTATCTCTTCCGGTTACAAGAGAATGGCGAAATATGACTTTGACATTGGTCTGAGTTATTGCGGCTACGGTGTAATCACCTGGCACGAAGACGACCACAACTATCAAAAATGCTTGATCAGTGGAGGATGTGGATATACTGACAAATTTAAATCATGAGTCACTTGATGTTTTAAATATTGCTACATACAGTGATATGCACAGTGGGGTACATAATGCCTGATGGTGATGTATATAGTGGTGTATACAGTTATATATACTTTGCTTTGCTTTGCTTTGCTTTGGTTGTATGCAAACATCAACTATGCATTTTCACATCTTTAAAAATAATGCCAGACATTTTTGTGGCAAACAAAGCAGTACAGTTTTTCGTATTGTTTTAGATCGAAAGAAAAACGCATGAAATTCCCGAATGGGGCACTTTCAACAAAAACTCCGATTCTGATATACCCAAATCACGCATGACAATCAACAATCATCTAGGTTTAGTGGGCTTGAACATTTGTTTCATATCGCAAGAAAAATGTTTTGACATACGATCGTGGTTAAGTTAAGTGGGAACCGCAAAGGTAAACGTTCTATTTTCATACCAAATATTCTTTACTGTGACGCCGTTCTACCGGGGCTTCATAAACAGGAAATATCGTGTAGACCACACAATTCGTTAAGTAACTGCAGAAATCACAGTGTTCGACAAGCCGGAATACCTTTTACGTAATTTATTTTTCATCTACGGCCCTTCTTCTGCGTCGTCGTCTCTTTCCTTTCCCTTTTAATCTCTTCTACTTCTCGGTTTACCAGCTAATTGTAGGGGTCGCTGCAACATGGGCGAATAACCCATAAATGTTAAGCGGGTTGCATCAAGCAGTGTGACATCGATTGAAAGTGCTCAGCAAAAGTTATCAGGTTTCTTGACAATTAAAATCCGGGAAAAAATGTAAAAAAAAGGTAAATTTCATTTCATCAAAGCTAGAACTCAAAGGAATGAGAGAATCATGGCATTCCGAAGATAATATTATTTCTTGTATGTTCAGTGTAACAGTGAAATACTAACGTCTGAGTAGCACTAAAACTGCAGTAATCAGAATGTCACAGCTGTCAGTCTGAATGGTCATAAACCAGCAACTATCACACGCCACTTACCCACCACCTGTCAGTACTATCCCTGTTGAGAGTCTGTTGAACCACAGATCGAGGATCCCGCATGTGTGTCAAGTGTAAAAAATGTATGTGTCCCCGTGAGGGACACAATGGGTACCCGGTGCGGTTGGTCGAAATCGACATCCCGTGAAGTTGGAAAAAGCCCTAGGAGGAAAAAGGAAAGGAAGCTAACATTCGCCGAGCGCATCAGCTGTTCGGGATTGGGCGAACAGTCGCTCGTTATTCGGCGAATGTGTGGAGCAGCCTTAAAGGCGGCTGCTCGCCCAATCCCGAACAGCTGAGGCGTTCGGCGAATGTTCGCTCCCTTTGACGTGTCCTAAAAACCGACACGCGGTGGGTAAGGCGAGCACCGAATGTTAGTCGCTCGGCAAACACCAAGCAACTCCTCCACACTACTCGGGATTCGACGAGCGGTTGCTCGCTGTTCGCCGAATAACGAATGTGTGGAGCCACCTTTAAGGTTCCGTTTTTGCATCACTCGCGTACTCTGCTGGTTGCCGCCCCTCGGGCGCGTGTGGCGCCGGGGTCGGGTGGGGGAGGGGTGGGGGTGGGCAGCCGGCGGTCACGCGGTCGCGAGCGTCACGTCGGCGGCGCGGCGGATGTGTGGGCGCGGGGGGAGCGTGGCGTAACGCGTGGGAGCGCGCAGGTGACATGCACGTTCCTTTGTGAGCGCAGGGCTACGTGACAGCGCGGCGCCTACGTGTAACATCGCCTCACCCCTGGCAGCGACCCGCCTTCGCATGTGCCATTGGGCCACTGGCTAATGTATGTTTTTATTGCCAAAATAAATTTTTGAAATATTTTTTTTTAATTTTTGGAATTTTTTTTTATTTTTAAATTGTCGAAATGCATTTACTATCTTCAAAGGGGGCGACATGTGGTATATAGTGGTCTGGCCGCTCATCTTCCACCTTTGGATTCCAGTGTTCGACTTTTGGTCATTCGGTGTGCAATTTGAGGTGGACAATCTACGGATCTTGAACGTACTACCTACATACGTTACCTTTACTAGTATACCAGTATCTTCAAGTATTATTAGATAGGCAAAAATGATTCGTGGTAGGTTTTCAGGTGGTTCTGTAGTTATATCGCCTTCATTTCTTTACCGTGAAAAATGCTCCACGTCGCTCTCTTGGAGCGATTTACTATGCGTTTCGGTTCAGGAAGAATTCCCTGAATTTTGAATTCCTCTGCAAGCTTAATTTCGGCCTGGGCATTTCAAATCTGCAAAGAAATTGTCTTGTTTCGTGGACCGAAAGTAAATCCCTTTAGTTTTTACTGAATACGTATTAAAGTAATGTTACAAGTACTTTAGCAAAGAGGATAATTGACCATTAATTTAAAGTGAAACATATTAAAATATGTAGTCTACTTTCGAACTATTTCGAAATTTACCTTCATACATTAGGATATTCAGATTTTTATGATTTGAACCAATGATATGGGCTAATAGAAATACGTAGAAAAATGTAGAAATGAAGGAGTGCTGAATGTCATCAGTCTCGGCTTTTCATAGGCTTATCTTTTGCTTATTCAGGTAGCAAGCAGCCTTGTCGTATGTATGCAGTTTATGTAATGTATGTATGTATGCAAATGTGTGGTATTTATACTGCAAGGAACGTGAACTGTATTTTTTTCATTTGGTATCACAATTATTATTTGAAGAGTACGCCAATACGTGTGGAAATAAATTCACGAATATAATCTCCAGATGGTAGTTTTCTATCGCTCTTTCGCGAGACGCGCACTGCATTCGTGAATCGCGAATCCAAATCGTAATTTGTTCTAGATTTTGGAAATAATGGGCAAACGTGTTTTCTTTCTTGACCTCGCGTGCACGTCAGTTGATTCAAAATTCATCATTTCAATCACCAATTTCAATAATTTTGTTTCGATTAACCTTTATTCGTGGACCTTCCTAACGTAAAGGCAAGTGTAATGTTTGTACAAATGTGATATTTAGATGGCGTTAATTTATTAAAATAACTTCTTACTTAATTTACAAAAGGAATACATGTGTACGTCACTGCCACCAGTCCGTGTTGAAGAGATCGGTTAGTAGGTTGTCGAATTTATGAGAGTTGATAGCGAAGCGATATAGTTGAAGAGTACATTTAACTATCTCTTACTTTCGATCACTCCTAGGCTGCATTGGAAAACATGACTAAACCGATATAGTAGTAGTGACCCTGCTGGCAAAGGTTTTTGATTGATAATTGCGATGAGAACTTTGCTCGAAGTTGATACCACTTCGTTATCTTGTAAGGTGCGATATCGCAACGCGATCACGTGTGAAGGAACTATGCATAATCACTTCCTTTTGGAGAGATGTGATAAGGAATCGAGTGGGGCAAACTAAAAGTCCGATTGCCGGTGGTGGGCTGCCAGTGTGGAATCAGTGCAGCCAAAAGTACGCGCGTGGATTGTCAACAATTTATCATCACATCTGCTCATACAATGCCTCAAGGTATTTCTTATAAATATTATTTCTTAATAATTTAAAGCATAAAAGAGTGTGTATTCAGTATAACTTTTGTCTGGAAGATATTATTTCTACCCTAAAGCAGAAGTTAAATTGTATCAATATTTGACGAGATCGATGTCTGTGCTCTTTGGGATTTAAATATTCAAATATTTTAGTATTCATCGAATGGGATCTCTATTTGCTTATTCTGCTAGCGTGTACATCGTCATTTTTTACTCCTTTTAATATTTTATACTCGTACGAGCAATAATCATTTTGAATTTACATTATTCTGAAAAAGTATTTTCCTCTAAATTAATATTGCTGTTTTAAAACATTTTAACGTATATTTTCGCGTTTTAACGTTCTATCTTAGGCGCTTAAGATAGAATATTTTAGAGCCTAAAAAATCCGAAGTCTAGTGATGATAGGTATTTAAATACCAAAGAATTTCATCATTCATCGAACGCTGGTGTCCGATAACCCTTAGTGATCGCGATGAAAGTCCATTAATTACCAATCTGTAGGAGATAATGTAATGCTGTCAACGATTGGGAAATAGCGGATACTTTCTTCTAAGAACTACAAAATACTTGAATTGAAAGTGCGTTTTGGACTACGTAATACGTTTACTTGCCTTGGGATACATTATTTATTAACTCCCTTGTGTGTTGACATAGACCACACGACCAATCTTATTTCACGAATGTTCTTAAAGTAGTAAATACAAATAATAGATAATAAGAGATTTACTTTATAATTTTAGAAGTTCTTCAACAGACTAAAAGTGTTTTGTTCAAACAAAACCAGATAATTTTGGGAGCCTCTACTAAAACTTTTTCAATTAAAACTATTACTCTGGGCGGCGAGCCAAATATGCGTTGAAGCGTTTCCCGCCCTATCGTTCCTCCTTGAAACACTCGCTACTGTTCTGCCGTGGCTTTCATTTTTCCCTTCCTCATTCAGCAGGCCTATGTGTCTCCAGAAACGGCGGGCTCTAAAATTAGTAGCAAGTGTCCCGCAGGAAGGCGCAGTGAAGGGTGCGTCGCCACCGTTCCCGGAATGCCTTTCATGCGGGACCGGTTCTAATCCGCTGCCCCTTCGCCCATGCGCCGCGCCCGCGCATTCCTCCCTGGCGCCTTGCTTTTGCTCCAAAAGCGGCGCTCATGTCGCTGCTGGTTCGCCATGTGCCAGTCAGGAAGAGCCGAGAGCACGTGTACGTGGTGCAAATGTTGTGTAACAGAATAAAAGCAAGAATGTCCTATGCGATTGTTGTGAGAATCAGAATAAGTATATATATATATATATATATATATATATATATATATATATATATATATATATATATATGTAAATTATTTATATATAAGTGTAAAAAACAAATATTAAAAAAAATATTTGTTTACGCGCCGTTTTAGTATAATATGTAGTTGTAGGCATTTTAGCCATAATCTATTTTTAAAAAAAGAATGTAGTTAAATTACGTCCTTCTCGTCCTGGCACGTATGCTGGTGAGAGGGAAATTGCCCCTCCTCCGCAAAAGAATGAATGAAATTCATTTGTACCGTTCGGCACTTCCAGCGCATGCCACTGCGTTCTTGTCCACGCGAAACGCATGGTGGCGGGGCGTGGGGACAATTTTATCGTTATATAGACCATTTAACACGAGAGTTCCGGCGGGCGAGCGCGCATTTCGACGAACTCCCGCCTCGCCGCGGATCCTGGCGGAGGGAAACGCAGAAGAAGGGGAGGGACGTTCTTGGAGCCAGTGCCGTGAAGCATCCTTAGAAAATAGCGCGAGTCGGGAATTGCAAAACTAAAAGTGGACACCGTTACTAGCTAAACCTCTCATTATCACAAACTACGAAACTGATCGTAATTCAAATCATGTAAGAAGATATCGAATATTGGGGAGAAAACAGACTCATCTGGATGCAAGGAAATTCAGGTGCTAGAAGACTTTCTCGCTGTATTATAATATAATTTTGTAAAAAAATTTATATTTTCAATGCAGGTCAATGAAATTTTGTTTCAATATTAGGTGCAAAATAATTCGCAGACGTGTGTGGTCATGTAAATAAATTAATTTCCGAGTAGAATACGTTGGGAATACGTTTCTGAATGGATGCGGTAGACCAGGCACGTTTGGGTTCTACGGGATAGATAAAAAGACATACGAATTTGACATTAAAAAACTTTTTAGCTAAAAGCATCCTCATGATAATTATGGCGAGTTAAAGAATCGTCAACTGAACCCTATAATGCAAGTCTTATATTTTGGCAAAGTCCGCGGGAGATTAGAAACGCCAGTCACAAGTCCATTAGGGAATCACGCGTTATGGACTCGACACGCACACACATTCACACACGGAAATGATCACGTGTCATGGACCATGTCCTTGGGAGCACATGACGTAAGTGGGTATCGAGTGACTGAGAGTCGTGGTATGTGCTCCTACACTTGCCGCAAAGCCTCCTAGGAGAAGCGAGGCATTGGGGCATGGCCGGACGAGCGCACTCGTGCTCTAGCGGAGAAAGCCAAGGAGGGCGCTACGCCGCACGAATGCCTCATGGGCGCCTCCCCGTTGGCAGCGCAGCGCGGCGCCCGAGCTGAGGGGCAATGGCGGGTGCTCGCGACACCGCCTTTGCGGAAGCGACGTTTTGCAAGAGGAGAGAGTAACAACCTAACGTCGTATCGAAAGGAATGGCTGGCAGGCGGGGCTAGAGCCGTGGTTCTACATGGAGCTAGAAAAGCATGTATATAATGTAAGTAGTGTGGATGATGCGTGAATCGAAAAGAAAATTGAATTTAATGAGAAGTTAAACCAAAATAAAGAATATTACCCAGAAATAATAGAAGTTCAAATTATTAAAGTTCGGTATGTGAGGTGCACACATATTAATTGTACAATAATATTAGCCAAAATTACGTTAGTTTTAGTTATTTATTAAGAAAGTCACCCCCTCTAGCTGCTTAAGCCGTAAGGCTTAATTTGTACTGCTTGTATGTACAGTATACATTTATGCATTTTGTATACATTGTATTGTTTTATATATTGTATTACAATTTATAACAATACATTGCTTCCTTCACAGGAGTGCTAAATAAATTAAAAAAAGGAACTTTGGAAACTCCGATCCAATATTCTGAATTTTTGGGCAGTCGGAAGGCGAGCAGAAACCTCAGTGCCCAGACTTCTCGGTTTCGTCGGAAGGATAATAATCGTTATCGAGGTATCAGGCGCCATTTCGTATTCAAGGGTTGTCAATTTCCTTATAGGAAGAGCGTATTTCTCGTAAAATCGTGTCCGAGTTAGTTAGAGACGACCAACCAGATTGCATAAACGTTGCGTAAAGGAGGGCGGTACATCGGACCATGGCAATGCTCCCGACGCGAACTTCCTGCTGTTAGATCGCCTTTTCCGCTTTGCAGTCCAGGTGTGCTTGTTTTTGTTTTACCTCTCCAAGGAAACCCGGTGGAGGGAATTTATTAGTTTTTTTTAAAGTTGTATAACCTTGTGTTATTGCCTTGCGGATTCAGTAATTAATGGGAAGATCATTTATTTATTTATTTAACGTCAAAAACAGCTAAAAACTGTGTATGACGTGCTATGGGGAGAAGTGAATTCTGTGAACGTTTTCAAAATTCTGTGATCCCTACACTAAGCCATATACTCCTTGAATTTTGAATTGAAAACCACAACAATAACAATAACAACAAAAAAAGTTCCAATGTAATAAAATCTATTTTCAAGGGTAAATCAGCAATAAATTTGAGCTCTTATCCCTCATCATGTCCTTCGTCAAGGAATAATACTTCCTGCCGCGACAACATGGAAACGATAATTTGAATAACTATATTCCCACTGAATTCTAGAAGACGTGCACAGATAATGAAGTTACATTTATGCCCTGAAGCAAAACACGAGGGCAGTCTCAGCATTTGCTCAAAGGATCTGGGAAACTGGACGAAAAATCTGATCGAGATGGAGGTCATTGACCCAGAGGCTGCGGTACAAGACTTGTTACAGGTTGTTTACATTTATACAGTCCAAATGGTCAATAATGTATTAAATATCACTGTTAAAATTAATGCAGCTGAGAAGAGATTAATGCAGCTGTTAAGATTAATGCAGCAGAAATTATGCAGCAGAAATGATTTTACTTTGAATTTTAACTTTTCTATAGAAATTAATCGTTTAATGTCATCTGGAAAGTGTTGTAATATAATGTACATGTATTGTATGCGAATATTTTGTAATGAGCTGTTGATACTGTCACCTGATGGATATGATTACTTCGTCGAGTGTTGTAGCTATAGACATAGGCGTTTTGTGAAATTATATTACCGCCCTTAAGCAAGTTATTTTTGACAAAAACCAATGATTCGTAAATCAACAGACAAGGTGATGATAAAATTCGTAGATTAATAAAGAGAGACTTACAAGAATCACGTGGCTGGGATTTGGTTATTATTCGTACAATTCTTTTTTGTAATCTAAATGTCTGGGAGTTATAAGATACATTTCCCCAGAATATTATGCCACATCTTAGGCTGAAATGAACATTCGCGAAATATACACAACGAGCAGTATGAAGGCCAACTGAATTTGAAAGAATTCTGAACGCGTAGCATAATGAACTTAATTTTGTGTTCAATTAATTTAAACGGACGTTCCATTTTAGGTGTGACTGAATTGAGAGACCTAAAAATGTTGTTGCCTTAACATCGGTCAATGGTACACCGTTCATTTTCAATGGGGCACAGAATTGTTTATATACCTTGAGTACTCGTACTCTGACTAAAAAACTTAAAGCTAGTTTCAATCTATTACGAAATGTACTTTTACATACCTAAATTTATTAATTTTTTTTACTTTTATGTTATTGCTTGTATTGTCTTGGGGATGGAACTCGATATACACGTTGTGTAACTTACCTGGATCGAGAAGATCCATTTAACGAAGGAAATGTAAAAATAGTTGAATGATGGCACACGTTCTCTTGTGGTAGGAATTATTGGAGGGGATAATGAAAAGACAAACCGAGTGAAGTTAACGTCTAGTTAATTAGTAAATAAGGAAATCTGAATAAATATTATTAGGTATAAAATAAAATTGTGTATAAACCGTGGGCGTTAACGGGTTCGAACGATCTCAGGCGACAAAAAGCTTTCGGGCGAAAAGCCCTCGGGCTTTTCGTCGCCTTTCGAAGATTAGAACCCCTATAAGGCCCATGGTGCATAAATAGCTATTAAAATGTTCCTAAAGCGTGTTAATAGATGCTTATTTTAACGTGATCTTTTTTATTTTTATTCGTCTAACATTCATAATGCTTATATTTTTTACAATTTATTCATTCAACCCATTCATTCGCACTACGTAACTCTTCACTGAATCACTACCTCCATGTTCGCCAAGGAGCTGGTTCAGTTCCATGATGCGCCGGCCTTCACGCAACCTGCTTTGCACCTCCAACTATATTCGTGCCAAAAAAACAATCCAACTCTGGGAAGGACACGTGCACCATTCCCACATTTAAATAATTGCGTACAATCTTTTTCCGGGTATACTTAATATGTATGACAATTTTGCAAAATTAGGTGAATGTACGGTAATTGGGAAAAAAAAAAAAAACCCAAACAAACCGAACAAACAAACTTCAAGTTATTACAGATCTGCATTCTACATTTGGTTCTCATGTTGAATTTCAAAACGCCAAAACTGGATACATTTTTACTATGTTTATTACTTATCGAAAAATGTTTAATTATAATTGCAAGAGAGTTGGGCAGCTCTGCTTAAAAAGGGTTTATTTTTCCCGAATAATGTACGATAAAACAGTACAATGTCTGTTACGGCTCGCACGTGCGTCTACTGATTTAATTATAACTTAACCCAAGCAATAGTGATATTAATTGGTCTCGTTTATTATCGGGGGCGGGGGAGCTTCGGAGTGCATCGCTTGAATTTTGATTTTGTTGTTTTTTTTTGACGATTTTAATAAATTGATGTAACTAGTAATATACGTGAATTCATTTACACAAGAAACACGAGTGAATTTCTGTATCTATAAATGGAAAAACAATATAGACTTTCTGCAACCAGCGGTTATATTTAACGACAAAACTTATTCCGTTTTTATGATTAAATAGAGGCCGATGTATCTTCTCAATGTAGTAGCATACTTAGCTATATTATACCAAGACTTCAAAAATTACATATATTTCCGAAATATCTAAATGTTCAGTTTTCGAGTGATCTGTTCCACTAGCCGAACAGAGACAGGTATGTGGATAAGCTGGGTGTGAAAACGGTTGCTCGTGGAAAGTTCTCGGACATCGCTCCGTTTCCTTGCACCCCGCGAAATGAAAGGAAATTTCCACGACACCGTCGCACTTTACTCAAGTAGAAGGGAAAGGCGTTTGCGGAGAAGACATTTCATGAAGGAAGTTTAATTTCTGGGTTTTGATGTGCGAAACGTTAGAATGATGTATTTCGTCCTTTGTGTGCTCTTATTACGCTTTGAGTCACAGAATGTAATTGAAATTATTGAAGGCGTTGTCATTGTCAACAATATTATTTATTTTAGAAATAGCAGCTTTCGATGGCTTAGCCATCATCTTCAGTTTTCTGGTACAAGAAAAATATAAAATTAGAATTAACATAGTTACCTAATTTTAAAAACATCTTAAGAAATGAAAGGAGAACAATTAAAGAAAAGAAAAAGAAAGAATGAAAGAAAGAAAGGGGGGACGGAGAGTTAAATCTTTATAATATAAAATAATTTATATAATTTAAAACATCTTAAGAAATGAAAGAAGAATTAAAGAAAGGAAAGAAAGAAGGGGACGGAGAGTTATATCTTTATGTAATATAGTAGTAATTCAATATCACAGAATGTAGTTTTCTGCATTACAAAATAATTTTTCAGAAAAGAAAATGAAACTCACTGAAAGAAATCTGAAGAAAAAAAAAATCACTGCCACAAAAGGCAATAAAACAAAGGCTAAAATGCTTAAATTTTACTCTAATCTTTAATAATGCACATTTCATTAGTTTTTACCCTTAGTTGTGCATGTTTGATTATCTGATAACGCATGTTTGCATACATATTTTAGAATTTGACAGAGCATGTTGATTTCTTTGATTTCATGTTGATGATATTTGTTTATTGACCTGTTTGCATTGGCAAAAGAAAGAAAATAGTCCATCGATGTACCTTATTTGATAAACATTAAATTCCATTAAATTTTCCGCTATTTTTAAAGTTTTTAGTCAATAATTTAAAGGTTTTTAGTCAATTTCAGTAAAGTTTTAAATTTATTGTAATAATAATATAATCTGATTATCTTTTTCCTCTATTTCCAAAGATTTTGTGGAATTCTATGGAAAAAGACATTTGCAATTCTTATTGTGTTATATTGTGCATTACTTGTAAATGTCATTGATTTCTTTTCGAAAGATACCGTGGCGTGTACTTATGACATATGAATCCAACGCTATTACCATATTGACTGTGTTCGGAGTGGTGGCTGGGAAAGGTTTACTTGGAGGTCACTTTACAAAGTTTCACCTGTGATCTATGGTGCGTTTTACGTAGAGTTCAGTTCGCATGATTAATGTGGATACTTAGAGAAAGCAAAGTTACCGCCGTCGTCGTCGTCGTCGTCGTCGTTCACTGACATTGCAGCAGGTGAACCTGCAGTGTTGGATTGCGGGGTATTCTGTACTTGCCCTTCGCTGTGGCCTCCAGACGGCTGGGGTGGTGGGGGCGGCGTGTCTGTTGCGTGCAGACTCCTCATCTTGATCGCCAACGCTGGAGAGCAGACTGATTCTTGACACATCGTTTTGACACAGTTTACCACTTTGTGATCATTCCAAACCTAGCACAATGGAAAAATGTGCATTCCACAACGTAATCATTTTGTTGGGTATTTTGTTGTAACGAATTATTGAAGATAAGTTTTCTGAAAATAGATTATTTAATATGTTCATATTTTCCGAAGATTTTTAAGTGGTAGTATTGGATTACAAGCAAATAGTTGGGCATTATTATTGTATCGTGTATTGTTGAAAAACCATAAGAAGTGAATAACAGTTTGTTTTTTTCATAGCATTTGTGTATTTACATCGTATCGTATATGCTGCAAAAACTGTTGTGATATTTTATGATAAGTCATTATTTGCGATGCAGAAATCTTCATTAGCTGTACTTTTACAACCTACTTCACAACCCAACTCATACACACTTGCATAAGGTTATGGCATTGAAATATTGCAACATTGCTAGTAAAAACTTCTCACGCTGTTCACTTGGACTTCTTGACTTCTCTCAACTTTCGCTTTAAACGTAATATTCCAGAGACATTAGCTGCACGCCAGAAGTGACGCTACATGTTTTTACAATGATGATTCTTCATGTACAATATGAGCAATTGATCAAAATTGACACTGGAATAGAACTTTTAGCGAAGCCTTACATTCCCTGACTCCTGGAGTAAGTTTTTTCTTTATTTTAGTAACATAGGATCAATATGTGTATAATTGACATTTGAATTTCGCCATTTTCATATTGACAGAGGTAATATTGGATGTATTGTGCTTGCTGAAATAATGTTCTAGAGCGTCAATTGGAACTTTTCCTTATGTGCTGAATTGCAATGTCAGGGCAACATCTTAAAACGAAATCTGAGAATATCCTTCAAAGGTTCCTTCAGTAAATAAGTTTCTTTGTTTTTTACTTCCTGTTGGGAAAGTCATGCATGAATGTAATGGAATAGCATAATGTGTTCAATTTTTGTGAAATGTTTACATTTCATAAATTTTTTTTGAAAGATTGAATAAATTTTTCTTGGTTACAATTTAATTTTGTACCCCATTGTACCACGTGAACCGATAGGATTTTATTAAAACTATTTTATTGTCAGTAACTAATTCAGTAAGTTCATTAGCTGAAGATGAATTATGATCGATGTACAATCCATGAAGTTCTTGGTACTATTTAAATACTCTAGTACTTCAAAAATGTCGTTGCTTGAAGAAAATAAATGTAGTAATATGCAAAAATGAATGGTAGGAGAATGGTAGGAGAATGGAAGGCGTAAAATTTACATTTTCGTCCATTGTCTTATTAATTGAATAGTTTTTGACTAAAAATCGTAGGAAACGTAGTAAACGTATGCGTAGGAAACAAATGCGTGAGAACTAGCTTTAATAATAGTTGAAGCCATACCATTGTCATCTCAATCACTTACAGTATTTGGTGTGTCACCTGAAATTTACGAAAAAATAGAGCTCTTTTCATGTTTTGCTAATGAATGCGTGGTTCACTCGCATTGTTCGTTTAGTAGTGGTATCTTTTCGGACAAGTTTACAAGAGTTCCTCTTCGTTACGGACCTTTAGTACTATATGGCGTGATCTCTAGAAAATTCATTATTATTATTATTATTATTATTATTATTATTATTATTATTATTATTATTATTATTATTATTATTATTATTATTATTATTATCATCATTAATAATAATATATTTGCGATACAAGAAGTTTTTTCAATATTCTGATTGTTGATACTGCAATCAAAACCGGTTATAACAACCCTCAAGGGATCAAGCATTTCGGCCGTTAAAATAGAGAAATGGTTTAGATATTTAGTCAAAAACAGTAAAAAACTCTATGTGACGTATGGGGGAGAAAATCATCTGCGCACGTTTTCTTGAGTTTCAGAATCGCTTCCCAACAATTTAACTATTAATAGTTGAAAGATAATAATAATAATAATAATAATAATAATAATAATAATAATAATAATAATAATAATATAATAAATTTAAAGAAAGTGAGAGACTAACATTTGAAAAACTAGATACTTTCGTTTCCGAGTTATGGAAAACTTATTTGTAACGGTAAACGAACTGCAGATTTTATTTTTCTGTATTGCTACCAAAATAGAAACCCTAAGCTCTACTACCACTACAAGCCAAAGGAGAGCTCAACAAAACATAGGGTAGTGAAGCTACATTCACGTCCAGAAGCAAATGACGGGGCCATCTCAGCATTTGCTCAATGGATCAGGGAAACTGGACAAAAATCCGATCGAGATGGGGGTCATTGACCCAAAAGCTGAATTACATTACTAGTTACAGGCATATTAAGTCTTTAAAAAAAATACAATACAAATGTAAACTTTTTCATTATACTATATCATTGTTTTGTTAAAGTAAACGTTTTTTTTTCTTTTAGACGATCAGTATAGTCTCTAATTGTATAGAAACAGTTGTGTAGCAGAAAATATTTTACTTTAAACTTAAATTTGTGTACCAATTTGAATTGTTTAATTTCATCTGTCAATGCGTTGTAAAATAACGTACATGTATTGTTTGTGGATTTCTTGTTGTGAGCTGTTGATACTGACACTTGATGAACATGATTTCTACGTCATGTGTTGTAACTATAAATATCAGTATTACATGAGAATGTGTTCCCACCGTTAAGGAAGTCAATTTTGACAAATACTACAGATTCGAAAATAAATAGGCAAGGCAATGGCAAGTTTCGAAGCTTAATGAAAAGAGGCTTGCAGGGTTCACATGGATGGAATTTTTTCATTATTCGGTTTATTGCAACTTTTGCACACACAGAAATGAAAATAATTTTACAAAATAAGGATCATTCCCAAAGAAACGCCTCTCTTCCCATCAGTATTGGTGAAATTGTAGATTGTGACACTCTTCTTTCGCCATATCTGTATTAGTTTCTCCATTTTCGAATCTCCATATTGTATGAAACTTTTCTTGGTGGTTCAGGGCATCAACTGATGTCACTGCAGTGCCTCTGACCGGGAGGCCCTAGGTTCGAGTCCTGACGATGGCAGGATTTCCGTCACTAGCTAGACTTAGCTAGATCGAATTCTGTCACTGTCTGTAGGAGAATTCTAGTGGTCGGCTGCTCTGATCGGTAGTTTCCTTGATTTGCCGAGCGAATGTCGGAACAGTGCCCTAACAAATAGGCCTCGGACAGCGCGCGATCTTTCCTTCCTCTTTCTTGTCCTACTTTCGTTCCTTACTTGTATACACTTACACTAAAGTGCAGTACACTATCACACGTGCCGGAAGTCCGGTCGGGAGTTTAGAACTTGTCCCGGGTGGGGCCGTGCCGAGTAGGAGGTATATGGCTGAGGAAAACCCCGCTAGTTGATGGGCAGGTCGGCACCGGATCTCACCATCCAGCGGGGGGGGGGGAGTTCAGAGCGAAATTTATGACAGCAGTTAACGCACCCGGATCATTAATCAACCAATTGTTTATTTCGATGAAGAGTAGGTTCAATTACTTCTCCGGAGATAGAAGACACGTAGAGCTGCTCCAACGAATCCATTTTAAAGACTGTGCGGCCACGTTTTGAACTCAAAAATTTGAAAATATCCATGGGGCATTTTAAACATTCTTCACACATAATACAATTCTCGCTGAATAGGTATAATAATTGATGACTTAGACAATTTTTTTTTTTTTTTTTTGCCTTGAATTTGCCATTGCTCCGCCATGTTGACCCTCGAAATGGAGGCCACATCTACGAAATTCATAATGGCGTAATGGTTACGCGTCGCGGGCCAGTAGTTTGACACGTTTGATCCAGCAATAAGCCTCAACGCGGTTGTTATCGAACGCGGCAGTGCGTCGCCGCTCCCCACGAGCCACCGCAGGGGCTTTGGGAGGAGGAGAAGAAAAAGAAGCGCTGAGCTGGAGGCCGCTCGCGTCGCGACCACGCGCCTCGCGCCCGCCGCAAGGCCTGCCCTGCCCTGGCCTGGCGGAGCGCGCAATCACGGTGACTGGGCCGCTACCGCCGACGCCGCCCCCGACGCTTGCGTAAGCGCAATCCGTGACGTGACGCGACGCGACGCGACGCGACGGGACGCGGCTCGCCGTTCCGCGAAACCCAGCGCCGCGCCGTCCACGCGCTCGTCCACGCGCCCGTCCGCGCGCCCGTCCGCGCGCCCGTCCACGCGTCCACAGTGGATGTGAAAGGCAGAGCGGACCGTTCCTATATGCACGTGTTGTGACATTCACAAAATTATTCCAAGTTTCCAAAATTCTAGGCTATTTGGAAAATTTTAGGCCAAGCCGAATTCGTTTTTTTTTTTTTGAACAGCGCGTATCTTCCTGCGAGAAGAGGGCGAGTTCATGCGTTCAGGAGAGTCCATAACGTAAAATACACGCGTAAAACGTTGCTCTTGTAGTGCAACTGTAGAAGGGAGAAATATGTTCAGACATTAACACCGAAAGCCAAAGTTAGGCGGTATTTCAAGTATGTACGTGTATATGCCCGAAGATTGGTAGGATTCTTAACGCGTCGCTAGAGTTGCACGGACGACACGTTTCTTATTAAGCGATTTCGAAGAAGTTTGCCATTGCTCTTGTCACCCAGCCGGAAAGTGCGGAAGCAGCTGTAGGAGTAGCGCCTTTCACAGCACGAATGCCATTACTCAGCACCACGCATAACCCCAGCAGCTTCTCTGTTACATCAGCCAGAGATACTGCGCCATTTTTTTGCGGAAACTACAATTACACCGATCCTCGCTGAAAATTTAAAGTATAGTATTAATTACATGTATGTTGTTAAGATCAAATTTCAAAATATATTCTTTTCTTTAAATAAAAATCAAACATATTAATTCTTTGACTTGAATTCAGGGAAAACAACCTGTCTCATAATCATGTCTGAGTGACGCACGTACATGTGGTTTTCGAATTCGACTAGATCCTTCTTTGGATATTACAAGAATATATTGGTGGATATTACAGAACCAAGTGAGCGCGCTACCTACAGTTGTCACAATTTTATTCGTAAAAGCTTCATTTCCGATTCTGTACTTTAATGCATATTCCGACAGTGTTTTCCAAGAATGCAAAGTAATGAACAAGGAAGTTATTCGTAGCATTGAAATAATACTAATTCATGTCTCGTGTGAAGGAACACGGAAAACGCACGAAACAATGCATTAATCACATCAGAATTTTATTCGCACATCAACTGTAACATACATCCTAGAAAAGTGCCAATGACGGATATGTTAATGATTATGCGTTACTCTATGAAAAGCTGCTTTGTTTACATTTATTCCAGCAATCTTCAGTTATGTGCACGATGTGTGAGAGAAAGGAGTTGTAAGTCGATGTGAAGCAAAATATAGTGCATTTGGCCCTGAAGGATATTCCACGAGGAAAATTGCCGCGATAAATAACACACATTCCACTGTGTTATAAATAAGCCCAGGTCTCCCCGTATGTTACAAAAAGTTCAGGTATAGATGAACTTTGTCCGTTCGACACGAAATTTACCGTCGGAAAAAATATTAACTTAAAGTGAGGAAACGCATTGTAGTGAAGAGTGTTAGAAATAATCAGAAATTAACTGCTTCCAAACTCCGGTAAGTTGTGACTTTAAAAAACTCATTAAAAAGTCGTGCTTTAAAAAAGTACTTTAAAAAAAGCGTACTGAAACTGTTCGACATGTATTGACAGGTATGGTTGTCATGGAAAAGTGTGCCGGAGAAAACCTTTCGTAAGCAAGAAGAACCGTGCTACTATAGTGCAATTAGTGAAAGAATACCTGAACAACGTCTGTGATTTCTGGAAAAGCGTGATTTAGTTGGACAAGACAAACGTGAACATTGGTTGGATCGGATAGGAGGACTATGATGTGTCGGAAAGAGAATACAGAAGACTCGGCTGAAAATGCATACCCACAGGAAAGTTAGGTAGTGGTTCTGTAATAATACTGGGGGACAGGTCATCCAAGAGAGTAGATACTTTTGACTTCATAGAAGTAATAACGGACAAACACATCTACATTAGCATTCTGAAGCTGAATGTATGCTTATGGATCCATTTTGAAATGCAAGTACCTCAGCATGGTGTGTCTTCGAAATATGGACTGAAGAGGATCGTGGCTCAAGAATGGGAGGCCATCGCTCCTCAAGCATTCGAAAGATTTTTCTAAATTTAACGTTTACGTTACGTTCATGCGTGTGAACAATAAATAAAATTTTAGTTTGAAAGATAAGGTAGATCTATTCATGCAAAGTGCGAAGCGGTCCTTCGGGCAAGAGTATACCCCCACAGGATACTGAAGTGGAAGTTTTTTGCTTATAGACGTTCCTTTTTAATGTTTTATTTTCGCCTGTACAAAGAATACATACAATGGTACCTTTTTATGTTTAAAGTTCTGAATTGTGCGGTTGCACATTGTTCTGTTAAGTTTCCCTTTTTGAGTTCAATGTATTGTTTTGTTTACAGTACAAGCATTTGCAATAGTAAATACGAAAATAAATAATGTACGAATAAAATTGCGATTCACTGTTGCGGTACATTTGTGCCTTGAGACGGTGATGCGATGCACTGTGTATGCTGTTCCTATTAAATCGATATTTATTTATTTATTAGTGATTTCGGATGCGTCAAGTGGAAATGTAGTTTGTCCCATAAGTGTAATGCATGTTTTTCATCGCGAATTTGGCGGTGATATTCCCTTACAGACTGTCGAGATCCGGCGCCGACCTAGATGTGGGCTATCAGGGTTTTCTTCCAATCAGGTATCTCCAACCAGCGAGGCACCGCCCCAGCCGATATAAGCTCTAAGCTCCAGACTGGTCTCCCGGCTTGTATGGTACTAGTGCACGTTAGTGTGTGTGTGTGTGTGTGTGTGTGTGTGTGTGTGTGTGTAAGTAAAGGGTGAGGAAATAACAAGGAAGAGGAAGGAAAGATCGCTCGCGGTCCGTTTGTTACGGTTCTGCTCCGGCATTCGCCTGGTGTTGGTACGAAACGTCACGGAAAGCTACCGATCAGAGCAACCGGCTGCTAGAATTTTTCTCCAGACAGCGGCTGAACTTCACCAAACTATCCATCTTATGTCGAAAATCCTACCACCGTCGGGACTCGAACCCTAGGTCTTCCCGGTCAGAGACACAGTAGTGTCATTAATCGATGCCCTAAGCCACCTAAGCCGACGTGAATTCTTTCCCTGTATGAACAAAATTGTGATACACTGTATGCATTTGTATCATGAGTGGGTGTTGCGACGTGTATTCTGTTCTCATTAAGCCGATGCGCCTTCCAAGTTGTTGTACCAATTTGTCCGTGTGTGCGTGTGGGAGTCCGTGTGGACTTCGGCCCGGTGGAGCACGCCTCGCGGCGACCGCGGTCGCAGCGGCGAGGAGGATCTGACTGGTGGCGATAGGCTATCGGGGCGTCAGCCGCTCGCTCGGCTAATGGGGCCGTTATCTCGCAGTCGCGAAACGCGGGCGGGGTCGCCCTGCGGCCTCAAAGCTTCGGCGCCGACGAGAAACAACGTGGCCTCGCCTATCAATTGGCTTTCTTCGAGAATACGTAGTATAGAAGGATTTTTCTAAGGATGAGCCAAAGTGACAGTTCGCGTAACAAGTGAACATCACATGTAATTCAGAGAAGTATCCCTCCGCCGACAGATGTTCAGCCACGCCTCTTCGTAAAGTATTAGGTTATGGCTTCTGTGAAAACATCCCCATGCAGAAGTCTAAGAGTTTTGCTGAGGTATATGCATGTACACGAGTCCGGGAAATATTTAAATTTAATTACGTATGTGGAAAATCTCTTTACCTGCTCTCACAAGCAGTAAAAGAAAACTGCCACGAATGTAAAAAGAAAACTCAATCACAGCTCGCTACACAACAGCACAATAGATGGAAACACATGAACCAATACGCAACTCGGTTTTAAAATAAACGTAATATTTATCACACAAAAAGTAAATTCAATGTACTGTTAATAGAAAAAAAGAATTTTTACAGAAGAGCACATAACACTGCACTTCCTAATTTCAATTATTTCTCAAAGCGCTCTATATTTTCGTCGGACGAGGACATCACAAAAGGAAGCGCCGCAGCCATTTACAAGTTAGCCAACTGAAAACAAACGAATGCGGGAAGGGATTCTAATGGGCTCAGGGGCACGACGGCCACAGAACCTTCAGTTATGTTGCCAGCACTTGCTGTCACTTTGGCTCCTTAGGAAAATCGTTCTATAGTGTCTGTTTGTACGTTTCTGAATACGCGGAAGTTTGAAAGAAGCCAGTATTTGGTTTACGGGAGCCATGAACTCACGTCATGTGTTGAGCGCGCCGCTCAGTTTATCGCTTGTTTTAGATCCGTATTATTCAGATTCGTATCGTGCTGGAGATAACCTTATTAATTGGAATTTTGTTGTGCAAATATCGTATGCATACTGTCGCCAACGAACTGCATCCTGTGCAAGTAACATAAATCCCGGGGGCCACCCTTCCCCTAGGTTAGAATTTGTAAAGTATTTAACATGAAAATATTACGTTAAAACAGGACTCGGATCGGATGTAGCATCATTCAACTGTTAAAGCGCTATAAAAACGGCTGACCCCTTTCTTCTTGGTTTTCAATTCTCTCCCACTAGATTCTAGTGCCTCTCGTTATCTTTTCTGTCAGCGGTATGCTATCATCGTGAAAAGGTAAAATTAACAGTATTTGCTTAAAAAATAATTACGAATACAATGACGGTGTATCGAAGTTATTTTAAGAATAACATATACGTTTTCAAATTGTCTAAACATTTTCCTGACTCCTATTATTCTAAAAATTCTAATTTCCCCCCTGCCTTTTCAATGAAATTTTGACTTTTCCCGATATTCCAAAAAGAGGCCACCTTATACATCACTCTCTGAGGGCATTGCGTATTTCCCAATAGGGACAAGCTCTCCCAGAAAGTGGAAACTCCATCGTGCTAGACGACGCGCGACGGGACCGAAGCGAAAGAGAGAGGCCCGTGCGGAAGGCGCCGTGTACTCAATGGAAATGCTCGCGCTCGAGATTCTTGATGGATTCTTGTTTTGAGGTAGTTCTTCCCCGCTTCTGTCGTATGACGGTCCTCCGAATATCAGTTTTAAGAGGGCGAAATGCAACTTCTGCATTTTTTTTTTCTACTCTGCAAAAGAAGTCTATTCTCATCAAAACTTCTCTTTTCACAAGTAAAGAAATTGTGACGAGTTGAATTATCCGGAAATCAGTTCTGAAACGAATTAAGAATAGTTAGTTATGCACCAAAGACAATATAAGTGTTTTAATCATCGAACAGAGACAAAAAGTCAGAGATCATTACAATCAGTTAACGCCCGTGGAGCATACACGATTTATTTTTTCTCTAACTTAAATGATTGAGGTACTAATTAACTACGTGTTAACTTGACTCGGTTTGTCTTTTCGTATGTCCCTCCCATAATTCCCCTTCGTACTTCCTCCATAAGAGAACCTTTCAAAATTCAAAACTTAAGTAGTATATGATTTAGTGTAGGGATCACAGAATTTTGAAAATGTGCACACAATTCACTTTTCCCCATAGCCCGTCATACGCAGTTTTTAACTGTTTTTTGACGTAAATAAATAAATAAATAAATAAATAAATAAATAAATAAAGAAACGTGTAGCATCATTCAACTGTTTTTGTTTCCTTCGTAAACATGATCCACTCGATCCATATGCAGTGAATATCGATCTCCGTATCGAAGGCAATAACAAGTAATAACGTATTAGTAAAAATTAGAAACATTTTAACTACTTTTTTACAATCATATTAGTTCTAATTTGTCCAGTGAGCGACCAATTAAGGTGTTCGTATCCATTAGATGTGTGAAAATTGTTGATTTTCGTATTGTCTCAAGTGATATCTGAATGGCAGAGATCAGAAGCAGTTACAGCAAGTTACGATTTGTGATAAGACAAATTTATTCGTTCGTTCAGCAACTTTCTTTGGTGTTCGATAACATTTTGACAGTCCAATAATAGAAGAGATAAGTGTGAGGTGGAATGAAAGCGATCTCCGAACAAACAAAACTCGTGACTAATGTTCAAGTAGGGAGGCATTCGATATCTCTTCAGAAAATTACTCTCCATCTATATTAGACATAAGTGTCTGACGTGTGCAAGGAAATTTCAAATGGTCGTAAGGAAACTGTTCCCTGTGCTTTCGAACATTACGCGTGTTCCCTGTATTTTCCGTAAGAATCAATGTATTTGCCGACCTGGATGGCCGAGGTGGCTAAGAGCGAGTATCGACTCAGCGCTTCGGTCCGAAGGGTCGCGGTTTCGAGTCCCGCCTTGGGTATGGCTGTTTGTCCCTTGACGTTGTGTGTGTTGTCGCGGAGGGCCTCGCGTTCTGCTGACTCCAGATCAGAGGAGCCCACAAGTGTTTGTCTAGTGTATGGTCAAATATGCGTCCCTTCGGGACGTAAAGGGCAACCGGCTGTCGGCTGGATAAAAGTCCTATGAAAAAAAAGAAAAAAAGAAATCAATGTATTTTCAGTTGCGATGAGGGCCGTGACCGCGACAGCTCTCAACTTCCATACGGCATCAGTGACCTCGAGATGCTTGAAATCTGTGCCTCCCTGACACAGTGTGAGGAGAGCGTCTGACACGCTGAAGGATGCAAGGAAAAACCTTGAGTAGTTTCGGCACTTATTGTAGTTTCGACCGTCATCGCTTGTTAGGACGTTTCTGGGCCCTCGGGAGCTTGTCTTTATCGGCTAGGAGTGGAGTGGAGGCGAGGAAGAGGCCAAGGTCTCTCTCGGACGAGACACACTCGAGAAAAAGTTAAAACACACTCATAACTGGACCTCGGTATTTGTATATATAATCAGTAATATATAATCAGTAGGATGTAAAAAGTAGGGCAACTCACAAATGGCGACCGTCAAGGTGGGGAGGTGGCGGATAGGGGCGAAAAGCCTAGGTGCCACTGCGTTTCCACCAAGCACGGCTGCCGCTTGCAGCCACTCTGTAGAGACTTCAATAATAAACAATAGACCTCGAATTTTAGGACAATTGTCTATTTAGTTCCTTGAGGAAGTATTGGAAAATAATTGCAAATGTTTACGAATCATGAAAAAAAAAAAGATCCATTGAAAGTATTTAATAGTGCCTAAAATGTCCTTAATGGGCGGTTAATGCTTATTTGAATATTTTTTACCCGACACTGCCTAAAACAAGTAATTTTGGAGAATCATCACATTTTAATTACTCATTTTTGAAATGTGTTATACAGAAACGCAAATACTTTCCCGAAACACGAATATTCGCTGATCAAATACACAATCGATTGTGCACCAACATTTCTTCCCCAACACACCGAACATAAGGAGCTCTCCAAGTTAATTTATAAAGAGTATGTTTCACGCTCGTCTCCCATGAGCGCGCACGTGGGCAACTGCAAAGCCCTTAGGCGAGTGAAGGTGCGCTGTTGACGGGTTGAGAATGAAAAGAGTGAAATAATAAATTAAATGAATTGAAAGTGAATAAAATAATGTTTGTGGTCACTCTCATAAATGTAATAATACTAGACTTAACTAAATAATAAAAAGTGTCTAATTTAATCCTTTTGTGACCAATTTAGATGTCAGAAACATAACTTCTCATCCCTAATGTTTGTTAAATACCCGGTTTAATAATTTTGTAACATATTTTAAATGTCTAAAACGACGCTTTTCATGCCTAATTTCAAAATTTTGTTACTCATTTTAGGTTCCTAAATGAAAACTTTTTTGACTAAAATTCCGAGGTCTACTCATAATCCATCAAGAGAAGTAGGGGCATAGTATAAATATTGTGTACTAAAATGGACGTATTGGTGTCTTGTAAAGTGCGACTGAAAAGTGAGGTAATCTGTTAACGTACAAAAGCAAATTAAAAACTAAGAACACTGCTTGTCAATGTTATGTGCAATTCGTAATACACCTTAAGAATCAGTGCCATTCTATATAAATTAGTTGTAAGATTATCTTAAAGGTTACCTTTACCTGCCGCAAAAACCAAGAATGCTGCCTTATTACGTGCCACTCGCACACACTTAGACGCACAGCCCTGCTGTCAACAAATTACCTTATCGATAAGGATACTAGCAGCGTAAAATTGGTAAATAGACTAGACACTTTCATTTTAACTGACTTGCTTATGCAGAGTGCCCCGCAGTGTTCTTTATCTTCAGTAATACTTGGGAACGGGGACACTATTATCATTCAATGAAGTTCCAAATAGAAAACCGGATTGCTAAGTACATTTCACGACCTCTTGTTAATTATTGATATAGTATTGGTCAGGTAATAAAAGTGTACTTGTTCGCCAATGAGTGAAAGCCAAAAAGAAAAAAAGTTAGTCAAAAATATTTTGGCATAAACTCGTATCGGAAATCAAGCCTTCAGCGATGTCAAGGTTGTTCTATGTTAATTGCGAAGTCCGAAAGCTGGTGCCACGTCGCTGTCACATGGCCGGAGGTCGCGTGAAGTACTTTTGTGTCAATTTCTTCGTGCGTTGGAAATTAGTGATATAGTTTCCACTCGAGGGTTTGCCCTGGTTTGCGTGAGTGCTGCAATCCAAGCCGACGGCCCCGGCGTCTAGGTCACCGGCGGGACTTCCTCCACCTTTCCTAAAAGATAATTATTATGTACATTGGCAACCCCACTTGTGTATAATGGCTTGACAAAGTGATAATTTTTCAAGATAATTTAAAGAGAATCACTAACTTTAGTAAGGTAGAATGTTTAGTTCAAGAAATCAGTAGATATTTTATATAATGGTTGGATTAATTACCTTCACTGTAACGCATACGCAAGGTTTAAAGTAGTATACATGTAGTACTGATTCTCATTGTCAGATGTACGTTTCTCTCATATATGCGATTATAATGTGCATAATGGGGGTTGACATTTGCGTCATCATTTTGTTTGGTTGTGCGCTGTGTCTGCGAGTACGAAATAACTGCGAGTGCTAAGGAAACGGACGATCTTCGTTTGTATCCACCGTGCGCATTCGGCAACGGTTGGCAGCGTGAATCACGAGGCGCTAAACTCTTGTGCCTACTTGATTCAATCTCTCGAGGTCTTGCGAGCTTGATGTAATCTCTGCTAATGTGGAGTCATAAAATTTTGAAGCAATACTCGAACTCTACGAACAGTTTGTTAATGCAAATTCTTTCCTTGGAGACAGTGTTAATTTTTCGACTGAACTGTCATTTTCTTCTTGTGAAATAAAAAAGAATTATTTAAATTGTATTGGAAAGAAAGAGTTACAGTGAAACGGATGTTATTAAACTTTGCTCAGAACAGAGTACGGAGTACAAACGAAGAATATGTTGGCGATGTTCATCACAAGTCTTACTACTAATGAGTGACACGGTGACAAAATTGTAACGAAACCAACTGAATACTATGTATTATACATGCGGTTGTTTATTGACATTTGGAGAGAGAAAATGAACATTTAGTTCGGTAATTTTTCTGTGGAATTACTCATTTTGTCTGCACCCTGGTATAGCCTCAGCTCGCATGCGCCGTGCAAGCTATAAAAAGCGCCCTTCAGAACGAGTTCCGTGGTTGATGGCAGTGAGACGCGAGCCTGTCTGGCAAAGAAAATTAGAATTCCCAAGACGCCGAGCGCAGTCAAGGATGGCTGCTTGGATTCGGCTGGCTCTCTAGCGTATTAGGTCTCACCTCAACGAGGTCACTCGCCCCCACAGCTGTTTATTTTGTGACCTACACCTATTTCCTAGTTCTCGCTTTCGAAAGCACCCCCCTAGGCTTAATCATTGTTGTTGACAGCGAGGAAAGCCTACGTTTCGATGGATGAGGTTAGGTCATGGTCATGGTCACGGGACGGATGATGATAATCAGTAAGATTTATTTGATGTTATCAGAAAAGCTTGCGGAAGACAGTGCTAGGGTATGCAAAAGACTCCTAGAGGTGAATCATTTGAGGCATTTTGTTAATAATTATTAAAGACTTATTGTAATAAGTCTCCATTTTTTTCGCAAGGTTTGAAACTGGTAATTCCGGTTCCATCGCCTCTGGATCACCTTATAATTCCGTATTTAATCACAATTCTCATTTGACATTATTATTCTTTTCCCACTGCGCGTTTGATAAAGAAATATTTACATACGAAACGTGAAAAAAGAATAGAGAATAGTTTGTCAAATTGCGTGACCATTATAATATCCCTGATTTTCTCGCCAGTCGTATGATAATGATGACGTATTCCAAATAACGGTCTTGAACATCTGGTATCGAAATTTTCAATAGACATAAAACCAATTAAGAAACGCTCAACCGCCTGTAAACGAAGTATATATCAGAAATTCAGAATCCAAAGGTCATATTCTCAAAGAAAGGAAGGACAAAAACAAAAACAAAAAACAAACAAAAAAAAAAGCCCAAAAAACCTACAAAAAACAAACAACCGCTCCTCCAAAGACGGCTGTTTTGGGGAGCAATGACCTTTAAATAATCATGTAGATTCCCGTTATTAGTAATGTGATAAATGAATGTGGGCGATTGGTAGTTGACGTAATGTGCATTGGGCGGTTTTCTGAGGCTGCGTGTGTCCTCGCCGCCCTTGGGTGCACCGGGGTCAGCGTTGCCGCGCAGCGCCGGCCAGGGAAGCGGGCGGGGAACCGGTCGGGCGATCCCGTAGCCCCCCAGCGACACAGGCGCCGCGCTGCGCCGCGCCGTCCGGCGAGAACAGGTCGCTCCTCGAAGCACCTGCGGCTCGCCCCTCCCCCGGTTGACTCCCGCACTCGCCAGCTGACACGCCCGCTGTCCGCTGCCGGTTCTCCACGAATAAGATCCAGATTACGGTTTCTTGTAGGGATGTGGTAAATTATATTTTTTGTGGGTGGGTGGGGGGAGATGGAAGTAGTCTCAAATCAAGTATGTATAGAAGCAAAAGGACTATTTCGATCGTTCCGCTGTTATTCTCGGTGCACGCGTCTGGCAGCCAGGTGGAACAATGGTTTTTAATGAACATTTAAAATGTACAAGCAATTATAACACGGGTAATAAAGATAACAATTTTGTAAGGAAAAAAGGTTGTAGTGAGATAATAAAAAAATATAGGATCATACAAATGTCTTGGTTTATTAAAATTTCTACTAACGATGCTTTCAAAGATAAATGTTTTATATAGATCTGAAAACAAAGGTCCACAATGCCGTGATTCTTCACTGTGAATTATGAAGCAAACATTTATGTGAAGTATTTTGAAGGGAATAATAGAGTAACCTATTTTCAGGTTCACGTGAACCCTTTTTAAGCTTACATAAAATATATTGTACCTGTCATTCAATGAGAAAATAGGTGGCACACCATGATAATGCAAGTTTGTCACGCAGTTGATTCAGGCGTACGTCAATAACTCCATTATTATTACTATGGATAATAGCAACTGATATCTTACAATTCTTCTTCCTTCATTTTTCAGCGCAGGAAATTTCAATGAATGTTACACGAATTAACTGGAGGGAACTGAAAACAATATAAAGCAGAAAGTACTAGATCTTGTAACTTATATTGGGGAATTCTTTTTATTTAGATAAGACAGCGTTTTATGTCGTACGGAACATATTAATAATCTACGATTAAGTATACTCGACTAACAAAACTGTCCTGATAATCGTGGGCGCACTAAGAGTGAAAATAAGAGGCGTCTTATAATTTAATAAGACGTAAGGTACTTAAGCAGCGAATCCGACGAATCGAACCTGATCTATGCGACTAAGTTTGAAGTAATTGGCACGTGGTGCTTATTTTCAAAATATACGTTCTGTGTACACTTTTGATAAAAGAAAAGGCTAGGTAGTCTTTAAAAAACTCAAGGCAAGGTTCTTGAAATTACTCAGAGAAATAAGTCTCATGCAAGTCCTTTGTTGCATAACGACTTCTATACACGTGCCATTTATCACAGTGTTCCACGCCGCTTACGCAATGCACAGGAAATTCAGGAGAGGTCACAGACTGTTGTGATCATAATTAAACGGGAGAAGTGGATTCGACGAATACACAACACCATATAATCAGCTAGTCTAAAATAAAATTTATCTGTGATTTCAAAATAACTACCTCTTAATAATCTCGTATATTTATTTAGATGATGTAAGAATCATTTCAATTGTTTTTACGATTTTTGCAAGTCTGTCCGGGGTAATGTCTGATACGGGTGAATCGATTTAGATGCGTTTCTCACTGGAAAGTAGTCTTTGAAAGGCACAACATAGACTACTTTTTTTCTTGAAATTATTATAGTCTCTTATATAAAGGTTTGTTAGTTCTAGTTTTTTTCATCCAAATCTACAGCTATAATCCGATATTAATGACATTTTCTACACTTGATTTTCAAAACAAGACAATACTGAATATATGAGATTTCGTATAGTAAATCCTAACCCTCTTTTCAAACCCTGAGAGCAAAATTTAAATATGCACTATTTATCTTATTTCGCAAATATCTCGAAAACAGTGGCTAAATTCACGTATGTGAATCCGACGTTTCTGAAAACCCATGCAATTTCCTACTAAATGTATATTGATTCATTCCAATAGCACAAATAGGTTCAGAGTAAATTGATGGTCAAAATGGTTACTGGACGTTTGCCGGAAATGTGCAACAATGCATCTATTTACAGTTGCACAAAGCAATGATGATCGTAACAAACTTGGCGGGGCGGGGCGGGGCGGGGCGGGCCGGGGGTAGAGGTGGGTGAGTGAGAGACTGGCGGGATGTGCCAGGGCGCGCCAGGATGGGCCAGGCCTCGGGAGGTCATGGCAGGGCAAAGGAGGATAGGGCGGGGGTCTAATTCTTTCCTTATCCTTTCTCATAGGTGATGATGATGATAATGATAATGATTAATAAATACCCGGGCAACACAGGATACTTCAGCTAGTCTTCAATAAAAGAGCGAAGAACTAACCAAATTGCATTAGCTTTGTAAGCCAAGAAACCTTACAAATTAATTTCGAGTTAATTTCGTTACTGTGGGTGCCCTGCGTCGATAGTGCTGCAGTCTGCAGCAAGACCAAGATTTTGTGATAGTGTATTGAAGGCATTTCTGAAAATTCGCATACCAAGTCGAACCGTAGACTCCTTCGTGACGTCTTGCAACCGCTCTGCATCACAATGCATTCGCCTCCATGGCGCGCCCACATGCAATAATTGGTGTATTATTATTTTTTTATATCTTAAGTGTACGATTTTCCTCCCCCTGATATAGGACGGGGTATTGAATTCCGAGCAGCATTTTGCAAGTGGAAATTGCCTGCATGGGTAGTGCAGCGAACATTATAATTAAAATATCAGAATTAGATTAAAATTATAAAATCGTTCAAATAGCATAACGTGCGAATTACCATTATTTATAATCTCGTTTCACTACTGTAAGGTGTTGTGATTGGGATTGTAATGAATAAAGCAGGAATGCAAACTATTCAAATTTTGAAGGAATATTATATACAAGGGACGTTCAATAATTAACAAAACAAATGATGTGGAGAGAAAACTAATCAAAGACAATGACACTCTTGCAGGGTCAAGTTGTTATCTCCGGAACACATTTATCTATTCGATCATCATGAGTGTAAACATAAGCTCTTATTATTACGAAATATTTTAATCGTTAGCTTGAACTTTAAAAAACTGTTTAAAGATATTCATAAAGAGAATATTGCTTTGGATGTGATGATATAATTATATAATGTAGTTATTTTGATTAACTGTATGCATGTATTTGGCATTTTGGGTAGGATTAATCCTACTTTTGTTAGCTAGCGGTATTCCCAGGCCTGGGCCCTGTTTTCATTTATTATCCGCGCATGGGCCGACCTGTATGGCCGAGGTGGCTAAGAGCGAGTACCGACTCAACGCATCGGTCCGAAGGGTCGCGTGTTCGAGTCCCGTCTTGGGCATGGTTGTTTCTCCCTTGACTGTGTATGTGTTGTCGCGGAGGGCCTCGCGTTTTGCTGACACCAGATCAGAGGAGCCCGCAAGTGTGTTGGTCTAGTGTATGGTCGAATATGCGCCCCATCGGGACGTAATGGGTAACCGGCTGTTGGCTGGATAAAAGCCCTAGAAAAAAATCCGCCCCTGGAGAGGGAGTAGGGGAGACATGTGGCGAGCAGCACGTATTCACACCACCGTACCTACCTTACTGGCCCTGCCTGAGCGTGTACTTTCGTCACGCAGCTTCAGAAACTGTGGCGATTTGTATTGGAAAGCCCCATCTTCATTGACCGGCTAGCTGACTAGACATAAATTGTCACTGCAGTGCTTCAGACCGGAAAGTCCTAGGGTTCGAGTTCCGACGGTGGCAGGATATTCGACACTAGCTACATAGCTGAGTCGAATTCAACCGATGTCTGGAGGAGAATTCTAGCGCCCGGCTACTATGATCAGGCGATTTCCATTGTTTCTTCGTCGAACACCAGGCGAATGCCGGACAAGTATCATAAGAAACAGGCTACGGACCGCGCGCGATCATTTCTTCTTCCTTATCCTATCCTCGCACACTTACATACCTACATACATTCACACACACACACACACACACACACATTTACACTTTTATGCACTACCCTACCATGCATGTTGGGAGATAGGTCGGGGGCTTTGAGCTTGTCCCGGTTGGGGCGATGCCCCGCTGGTGGAAGATACCCGGTTGGGGAAATCCCTGCTAGCCGATATGTAGGTCGGCGCGTATTCTCGCTAACTAGCGTGGGAAGATCACTGCCACATCCAGCGATAAAAACATACACCACACTTACGGGACTCATGCTCTCGACAGTCGACGCGCCCGGATCGACTAATCCGCGCCCGGATCGACCGCGCTAGTCAATCAGTGATACATCTCCACTGAGTAAAATGTTGGAAATGCTGGGAGCGCGACGAGTGAGTTGAGCGTGGGTGTGCGCGTGTTGCAGGAGCCAGCATGGGCGCAGCGGAGGCGGAGCCGGCGGCGGCGCCGGTGGAGGCGCCGGTGGAGGCGGAGGAGGAGCCGCTGCTGGGCGCGCTGGACGTGGTGCTGCTGGCGGTGCTGCTGGCGGGCGCCATCTGGTGGCTGATGCGCTCGCGGCGGCAGCGCGCCGAGGCGGCGGCGGCGGCCGCGGCCGCGCCCAAGTCCTACTCCATCCAGCCCACGGCGCTGGGCGCGCAGCCCTCCGACCAGTCGTTCGTGAAGAAGCTGCGCTCGTCGGGGCGCAGCCTGGTCGTCTTTTACGGCAGCCAGACCGGCACCGGCGAGGAGTTCGCCGGCCGCCTGGCCAAGGAGGGCATCCGCTACCGCCTCAAGGGCATGGTGGCCGACCCCGAGGAGTGCGACATGGTGCGGACCCACAGTCTCATGCGCTTGTGCTAGTCAACAGGGTGGCCATTTTCTGGAAAACCGGGAAACATCAGCAAATTTCCTTGCTCGGGAAAAGTCGGGAAAATCAGGAAATTTATAGAAAAGAAAATATTAGAAGTCGGGGGAAATTCTAGGGATGCTAGAAAACTAATGTTATTTCTTAAGACCAGAAATACTGAGTTACTTTTTCTTAAATTTTCAGTTGTTGAAAAAATATTGTTAATTTGTAGTTTGTCCTGGAGAAATCAGAGAGATGCCGAATTAGTATCATGTTGTCTTGAAGATTTTTTTAGTTTGAAATTATAAATGCTATGAGGAAAATATTAAAAAAAATAATCTAGAAAATCCGGAATAGTTGAGGAAATTTGTTGTAGGAAATGAGTGGCCACCCTGCTTAAGGGGGCTTCGCATATTCGGCATTCGGCGAGTAGCGAGCGACTATTCGGCTCATCCCGAGTAGCCGCGGTGCTCGTGAATGTTCGCTCCCTTTGATGTGCCAGGAAGGCGGACACGCTGCGGGAGGGGCGAGCACCGAATGTTTGGCGCTGGCAAACAGCGTACAACTCATCCTCGCCACTCGCGAGCGGTCCCTTTGTACTCGCTGAATGCCAAGTGTGTGGAGACGCCTTTAGGCTCGTTTCGATTTCTTTCTTGTACAGCTTTCTTTTCTCTTCCCTGCCTTGTACACGTATTCCTATTACAATAGATTTCCATTCCAGACGCAAAAGAAGCGTTTGTATCAGTCGTTGGGAATCAGGAACCATTGATCCACACATTATTTACACCATTCTATATTGTACTTAAGAATTTATGTAAATGATCAGTGATAACTTATCAACAGACACATTCGTACTCAATTTGAGTTCTTGGCTGAGACTACTGTGGTTTCCTTCCTCGATTGATAGTGATGGAAATCGTCTAAACTAAACAGATACCAGGTACTGCAGGAATTTGAGCTATATTTTCAATTAATTGAAGAGATGCTTTATCAAGAGATACTATCTTGAGAAAATATTTCGTATTGTAGCCGAGAGAGTTACATTTCTATTTTCTATGTTACAATGGCAAAATAATCTAATGATAAACTTAAAATAAGGTTTTTTTGTTACTGGAGGTATACATAAACAAGTTTTATTGGACGTCTATGTCCAGCAGACAAATTCAGAACAACAGATGTGTACACTCACAAAATAGAGAATTCAAAACTTACTGTGTACTGGGAAAAATTTCTTGTAAATTCTTTTAATAGACAATGTATTTCTTTGGGGGTCAGTAGTGTTAGAAATTTACAGTTAAATAGTACGTTAGCACATTAAGCATGGAATGTTAAATAAATTCCGTAAAAAAATTCATAGATGTTAACACTTATGTAAATTTTGAATTCTCAGGAATATGTAAATGCAGGCCTGTTTCGTCGAGCAAAGTAACAAAGAAGACAAAATTATCATAGTAGTATGTAGCTGAAAAGTGAAGAGTGCACATTGCATAACTATCTTTGTTAATTACGCAAGTATTTTACCACACATGTGAGAGACTTAGACGTCCATATTGTTTTCACAGGAAGAGTTAACGAGCTTGAAGGAAATACCAAACTCGCTAGCTGTGTTTTGCCTTGCTACGTACGGCGAAGGCGATCCCACGGACAACGCGATGGAGTTCTACGAATGGTTACAGAACGGGGATCCAGATCTCGCAGGCCTTAACTACGCGGTGAGTACTCAAATTCCCTTGGTTATATTTACATACTTAAGAAAAAACGCAGTTATATGGCGTGAAATATAGTGACAGGTGTATGTAGTTTCATTTTCCGTGAGTTAAGTCGTCTCCTAGAAAAGAAAACAGTAAAAAGTTGTCGATTTAATTTCATAAAGAACAAACAATTAAAACATATTAAATCCAAGACAAAAAAAGTTTTGAAGTTGTCATGGTTTGAATTTCACATTTTCTAATTAATAATTATATTTGCTCCTTAATTTAAATGTACTTAATAATTGTTCATTTGGCTTATCCTTGAATTACATTAAGAAAAAAATATATTTATTTATTTAGTATTTATTTATTTGAGCTAAAATGTTAAAAAGAATATGTGGCGTATGAAGTAAAATCTGCGCACAATTTCTGAGCAAAGGTAGCAACCATCATTTTTGGCAACATTTGATTACAAGAATCATTTGTTCCCATGTATGTAAACTATCTGCGTCGGCAAACTTCACAATAAATAAAGAATTCGTCTTAAACTAAAATGAAATGAGTCGTGGAGTTAAAATATTTTGATAAGTTGCTCAACATTTAGAGTAGTTAGTAAATATGGGAATTTGGAGTATTAAAATGCACACGCAAACGTGTGGTATGAAATAACCAAACATGCACGATTGAAGTTAAAAACCAATGAAAAATGTACGAACAAATTTTACAGTTTCACTCATTTTCTGATTTTATTGCATTTTATAGCAATGAAAAATTAACCATGTCCTGCATTTTTTAGTCAGATTCATGCATTTGAAGAAAAAAAAATTAAGAAAATGACATCGAGACAAGACGTGTCAGTCGGCCGGCATTCAGTCTCCTACTAAGACTCTTTTACTTCCGGCTGTAATGATGCCGCATACTTTTCAGATATCACTTTCAGAAAAGGAAATATTTTGAATGTTTATTTCCGTTTTACAAAAAGCGAGTCGGTTCGTAGTTGCTTTTATTCCAAGTTTCCGAGAATTTTAAAATGCACAAATGAGCAACAAAAGAGGTGGCAGCTATATTGCTTGTTGCCAGATCGCTTTATAATGCATCCTTCTTGTTGATTTCTATTTATGAATAATATACATTTTGAATATCATTTTAAAGTGAACATAATGTACGCAAAAATCGCGAAGAAAAGTAATTTACATTCTAAATAAAAGCGTAAATATGTCACATTATTGGGGGAAACGATTTAACATGAACTAAGCATGTATTGTCAAAACTAAACGTCGAAACATCCCAAAATATGTGGGTTTGTTTTAAATGACAATGTCAGGACACAATGTACTTGTTTCATGCAATTTCATAATATATAATGTTTTAAAGCCTGTAATGCGCCTACATAAATATGTTAATCTACTATATGGAATTCATGTCTCTAGAAATTTGGAATTTACCTTGAATAGAACATTTATTTTTAGTTTCAGTGAAGTTAAATTTAATGTTTATTTAATTTAAAAAATTAAATGTTTGGAGAAAAATGCGCTAATTTTTATTGCACTGTTCATCAAGCTATCGCTAAAATAGTTATCACTAATTCAGCATAAGAAATGTCACAATGAGAAAAACATTCTGGCAGTGATAAGGATATAAATGCGATTGATCAGGGGGATTTGTTTTTACAAGATTTTGCTTTTAACTACGCGTAACGAGACGGTTAATCTAGTACACAAGGCATTTGGTCAAAGAATGCAAAGTCATGACTGGGTGAATGGAAGTAGCTAGAAACCTCTGTCATGGTGAGATTCAGAAACGGAAGATTCAAGATATTTCTGCGATCCAAGCCTCGCCAGTCGAGTCAATCCGAGAGTCATCGAAACGAATCTACTCTGAAACGCTTAGTCTGCGTCCTTGTGTTGCGTTGCGTTTTTATGGAGTACAATTGCACGCAGGAAGTTAAAAGGCGCACGAGCAATTTGACGCGTATGCGCTTAACTACTATGCCCACACTGGGTTTCGTTCACCATTGTATCTTACGGCATGCGCTGACGGTGTTGCTAACATAATCACGCGAATGAAAATAGAAAAGTGTTGGTATGAAAGAAACTTCTAGACAAACAAAATCTGAGGGAAGAATATTTTACACCGAAATCTAATGTCTAAGCTAAAATATCGAAAAAAAGGGAGATTACTCTAATAACAGATTTGACAACTATTGTTGGCAACATGACTGCAGGTTATGGCCATAGCTTAATTAATTAATGCGTTCATTTGCAGCTGGCTCACTTGTAAATGGCTCACTTGTAAATGGCTTCTATACTACCTCTTGCAATCATCTAACATGACTTTCATTTTTTCCGATCTGTAAAACTGATCTCTTCCTAGACGTACTTCACTATACATTATACCGTATTTCGTGTTAAGGAGGAGCGACCTGCCGAAGTTGAAGCAGCAGCGTTGAGGACAGATTATGCAGAATCATTTCTATTGGATGTAAATTAATATAAAAAAATTGATATCCTCATCAATGGAGATTTCCATATCAGAGTTATAAAAATGACCGAATTGTAACGGACTTTTTTTATTTGATTTTTTTACAAATTTACATACATTTGATAGAGTAAGTTTCGATCTTTATTGAGATCTTATTCATGTTGAGGATGAAGACTGACTTAACTAAAAGTTTCCAGACGTTTTCAAATCAAAATATAATATATAATACCCCTTCTTCCTTTATCGTGTAGTTTTACATAGTGTAGAGAAAATATTGAATCGTTGGAGAAAAAACTGATTTTTCGAGAACTCAGTTTCATGGATTTCTGTTATCGAAAAGTGGATAAATATTGTCCTCTATTTGTATATACTGGAGAATTATTTATCCAATTTTACTACTTCTATTAATAGATATGAAGCGTTGTGTTGTCGTAGGTGTTTATTTTGTCAGAAAGCTTTTTCGTTCGCATTGCGGCAATAAATACCTACGACAAAACAACGCCTCATATCTATTTCTATAATGACGTCAATATCTTAAGCATCACACAAAAAATCCCAAATTTTGTCATTCCCCGATCGATCTGAGCGAACTCAAGTCCCTGCAAAATTAAAACGTACTAGTGAAAACCCGTCAAAATTTGACGGTGAGATCTGAGATAAATGTAAAATACTGTGACCAGACTAATGTTCACAATACGTTGCATTGTTTGGATCTTCAGGGTATAACGAAGATATTCTGTGATGTGAGTTCCCAAAATTTTGAACACGTATGGCCCATGGGCAGGTGGCAATGCAATATCGGCGCCAAATTGCACAAAAGAAAGAGCACTATTATCAGTATAATAGTGCTCTTTCTTTTGTGCAATTTCTTTTGTGCAAACGGATATTATTTGTAAAGTTTTTTGATGTGTCATAATGTCTTATAAACAATTTTTATTTCTTCTGGCATATCGCTTGAAGGTAAACTTATTTTCCCATTTAAGCAACACAGAGTAAATCGTTTGCAGAATTTCTCTCACATGCGAAGTGCAAAGCAGAACAAAACTGACCTTTCATAGACAACGACCCAGCAGAAAAGGAAATGACCTCACTATCACGACACTTACGCTGACTTTCTCTTTCCCTGCGTCCAGTTAATGTACGTTTGCGTCTTTTGGGACGCGTGGGCAACGATTCGGAATTCGACATAACCTGTGAACAACTTCACTACTTCAGTACAACCGAGCAAAACACACTGTCCGAATGTTCTCTACAAAATACACCACAAAAGCAAATATATGCAAACTGTCAACGCCACAATGCAATAATTACACTGAAACAAAACCTTGATGAATTGTAAACAAATCTCAACAATCAAAACAAAACATCAAACAGCGCCACCATGAAGCATCTATCGACTCATATATATCGATTTTGAAACAGCCACCCTTTGGAAGAAAACGATTGACTATTGATAAGCGTACTATTAAAGAAATATTTAATTAATTAATTTACACACTAAATGTTGGTGAATCAACACAAACAATATCTGATAACACATCTAGGGATCACATTCTTTCATTTAAAGGAAAAAATACTACAATCGGTTCAGTAGAAGCTCTAAACGAAGCCATGGCAAAATACCTTATTTTTTTAAATATATAGATAGATATTGTGATTTTTGGGGGTACTTTACATAAAGTCCCAATAATTTCAAAATTTTCTCAAAAACTGCTCCAAATTTTTGAATTTTTATCAAATAGAGAAAAGGTCGCTTAAAAATGCGCTCGTTTCTGTTTAACACAACTTGCAAAACTTGTTGGAACAACGGGCGCGGAGTCGAATTATTTGGATTGGTAATTCACATACCGCAGCTGACGTCATGCGGCACGTGGAGACGTCCGCTGCTGGGTGGGGAGTCCCGGCGAGTGGCCGCAGCAGCGAAGCTGGCGATGGGCATTTGTCTGCAGACTGTCCCTGGCCGCGCGCAGCGACTTGGTATGGTAGTGTGGGAAAACAATTTCGACTAATCGAAACAGAAATCGATTATTTAGTTGAAACGTAACAACTGGTCGATTAATTGGAAAGAATTTCAGAGTGGGGTAACAAAACCCTGGGGCCTAGACCGATTTTTAAAATGAAGGCAAATAAAATAGTTTGAAAACTTTTGAACTTGATCAATAAAATATAATAATGAAAAAAGTAAAATAATTTTCATTGTTAGTTAATACATTCTTTAAATGCAAGTTACAAATATCTTATGTATATTTCCCAATAGACGAATAATATACATCTATAAGGTAACATGTTTACTTACAAGGATTTGAAATAAAAGTATAGAATTCGAGGAAAATAACAAGTGGAGAACGACTTCGTGTAACACTCGGCGGCGGCTGGGCGCATCGAGAGCTCGTGCAGGGCGTCACATTCACGTGATCACGTGCAGCGCAACCAGCGACCCCCAGACACACTAATCAAGCCGTTATGGTTGGAAGCGAAGCACGTGTATGATTTTACTATCTCGCTACCGCTTACGCAGTAGGGAGAAAGTTATGTAATTCTGGGCAAAAAGACGCCGAATTTTCAGCAGAAAAACTTATTACAGGACCCTGATAACGAGAAAGGAAACAAATCCAGTTGCTAAATTTAGAAAAAAAAACCCCTCTGACATGTGGTGTAGCCAGAATCCATGTTTTGTGCGTCCTTGATACCGAAAAACAGAATGACGGCAAAATGTCCGTCCGTCTATGAAAAACTTAAGCGGCCAAACCGTTAAGCCGATATTCTCCAAAATTGATATTCCCCAATCGTTCTGGCTGATGTCGCCGCCCCTTGAATTTAAAAATACATTTTAATTTTGGGGGGTGCGTTACTTGAAGCCCCTGGGACATTTTAAAAATTAAAAAAAAATAGCTCCATCATTTTTGATTTTATTTTGTTGTTGGATAGTGTGAAGGACGTTTAAGAGAATGGTGAAGGTCTCATTTTCGTTGAAAACCCTGATTTTTCTAAAATTGCAAAAATTAAAACTTTTTTCGGCGTATTCCTACAACTACAGTTATGAAGATAAGATATTTTATCCTTAATAAAACCAGTTCCTTAAAGATAGATTTTGAAATAAGGTCATGTATAATTTTTCGAAAATTAGAGTGCTTTTCGCATAATTTTGCGTGAAAGTACGTGCTGTTATAGCACCACTAGTTTGGCATGAAAAGGGGATAAGCGCATAGACTTCTCAGGCCTCAGGGTTTGTGAACGTAGGGATATTGGCCCCAGAAGATAATTATGGATTTAGAATAGAAAATTTCACTGAAGTTGTGAAATAAATTATAACATTTAGGCAGCGGATATGTTGTTTTTTTTGCGGGCATTTCCGGAAATAGTGTATTTGAAGCATTGGGAAAAATGTTAAAACATTTCAATAAGAACAAAAATTTGTAATCCTAGACGTTTACGTATGAGTTAAGGTGTGGAGATCACGAGAGTTCATCTGATTTCGATGTTCCGTGTGGCAGAGAATCTGTGCACATTCTACGTAGTAATTTCGCGGGATGCCGTGTCTGACGCTCAAACCGCTCCATGCCGTGTTGGAATGCTGCTGCTTCTCTTCGCTCTTCCAAAGGCTGTGTGCTTCCTCTCGGGAACAAAGGAGCACGTGCGAATAATACGAGTGCTGAAAGCTGTTTCCGTAATTCGTCAACTCTTTGCACAATCTGTATTGAAAAAGTTTCAGTGGCAATAACGTGTCCAGATTCCACCAATGGATTTCTGACAATCAACTTGTAAATCGAAGGAATGTCTTCGGTTTGCTGGTTGCAGAAAGACCGATCAAAAAGCAAAGGGGGTCATGCGACGTAACGGATGCCATGGGTCAAAAACACTATTTCGTCAATTCAAAATCCATCCATTTACATAGTTACACATTTCCTGGTCCAATGGTTGTCAATAATATTAAATTAAATATTCGTTCAGTTGGAGATGTAAAGTTATAATTTCAAGTAAGCGATGGACAAATAAACTTATTCATTATTAATGAACTGAAGGACTCCATCTCTCATTGTCATAACTTGAGAATGAGATTCAAGGTGTCTTATTGCTATGATGCTGTCACTCGTGAATTAGAGTTATGGTTTATTGTGATTAGACGTGACACATTTGAATAGATATTAGTACAGAAACCTGAAAATCAGGCAGGAGGTTGGGCCACAGGATAGGTTATTTATCCCAACCGTACGTAAATCGAGAATTTTGAGCAGAGGTTCCCGAAGTAAAAAAATATTTTTTGACATGAGATCATTCAAGACTTTCTCAGACAACAAAGTTTGTTCGTCTCTCCACGCGTGTCCGACTCGACCCTACTCTCTCCGCTCACATCTCATTTGATTTTACCGTCTTCGGCTTCAAAGCTCAATGTCCCAGATTCTTAGAACAAGCTGTGATGAAAGAAATCTGGATGCGATTAGACTTTTCGTGACATGTCAATTAATTTTACCGCTCCACGAACATGTGTACTCGTCCTCAAATAAAACCGCACAGTAGTCGCTTGAACTGAATCGCCCTCTCGCATTGGTCGAATTGAGAAGACGCAGGGGCATTGGGTGACACTCGCCTTGCACCTGCATCTGCTTCGCGCTGTCTGGAGGAGAATTCTAGTGGCCGGTTTCTCTGATCGGTAGTTTTCCGTGGTTTCTCCGATCAACATCAGGCGAATGCCGGAGCAGTACCCTATCAAACGGGCCACGGACCGCGCGCGATCTGTCCTTCCTCTTCCTTGTCCTATCCTCTCCTCTTACACACACACTTACACAACATGCACTACACTACCACATATTCCGGGAGACCGGTCGGGATCTTAGAGCTTGTCCCGACTGGGGCGGTACCCTGTTAGTGGAAGAGTCCTGGTTAGGGGGAAACACCACTAGCCGACGGTAGGTCGGCGCCGGATCTCGCCATCCTGCGGGGGAAGATCACCGCCATCTCCCGAGAAAAAACATGCACTACACTAACGGGACTAATGACCAAAGCAGTTGACGCGCCCGGAAACACGAAAAAATCAATCAATCAATCAATCAATCAATCATCTGCTTCGCCTCTGTCGGCACCCATTCGACCTTGTCAAGGCCACGGACGTCATTTCTCGCCCCCCCCATCTCCTCCTGTCCCTATCTCGCCCTCGTTCCAGCTGTGCCATCCCTCCGATGCATCAGAACGAACACATGGAACCCTCTCCGGTCTGGCCCGCTCGTCACCCCGACCCATCCATTGTTCACCTCACCTCCTTTCTCGACTCCCCTTCCATTCCGGGGCTCGCCTTTTGACCGCGTCCACGCAGGAAAGCACATTGCTGCAAGAGAGAGCGTCAGAACCTTCAACGGTCTAGGATTGTGATATTTTTTCAGAATTACTGAATTGAAAACCTTCATTTTCAATTATCATCCGTAAACTTATTAAAGAAATATATTAAACATATGGCAACTTAGTATCATAATCGATCTTTAATGGCGTCTCAAGATTAGTCCGACCACATTTGGTGGCATCCTATACTTTTACAAACGTCTACTAAATTGTCGTAGTTAAAAATCAAGAGAAACCGCGTCCGAATGGTTCTACATACTACTGCGGCAGTACAAACTGCTATATTCCGCAATTTGTTAAACGCTCCTGTACGACGGATTGACTATACCAAGCAAGCAGGCGGCAACGTAACAAAAAATATTTTTTTTTTAGTTATTTAAAGTCGCATCGAATAAATTGGTCATTGATTATGGCCAGGTTATTGACTAAAATTTATTACAGTGAAAATAACAATAGACGCATACATTGCAAAAAGAATAGTTTGTTACAAGAAAACAACAAACAAATTGCTGTTTCTTGTAGTAAATTAGTACGTTTGACAAAAAACTGTTTTTGATTAAAGAATTCAAAAATATAATTTATAATTCATAAAAAAACATGTGTAGTCTTATAGTGTTTCAGAAACGTTTCTGGATAAAGTAAGTTATCACAAATGATAAAATTACAGTTATCACAATTAGGAGAGGTGCTGCGCGTTATGAGGTGTAAATAACTTAATTTATTATATATCCTTATTCTGGCTATTGCATTCTGTTATTTGGGGTAAACATTTTTACTTGTTTTAAATTGATAAAAGTTTGCAATGTTTTTAAGCAATAATGACTGTCACCGCGGGTGTTTCATTATTAACATGGTTCTTAAGGGAGGGAGGAGCTTAATAAATGTGCACACGTTGCGTTGAGCTATCCTGATGTTAGTTGGAGTAGAGCTAGGAATGGGAGATGTCATTTTGTTACTGGTACTATAATATCAAATCTGTAGTTCATTTACTGATGCTAATATGTATGCTATTTCTCAGGAGTAAAGATTTCTAGTTTTCAAATATTAACCTCACTATTGTTGGTATTTTAATGCATCACTCAACAATGTCCAGTAAAAGGATGGGCAAGAGATTCTGGAGCTCAAGAAAAGGTGCGCATATTATACTTCTCCTCCAAACGTTACATACAGCTTTTGCTGTTTTTAAATGAAAATAAATGAAATTAAATCTAATCGCATGGAACGCGAAAATAACTAATTTATTGCTGACTGTCATTTTTGGGATATCCACTACAAACGCTGATCGCTGGGGAAAAATACTACGAAAACCAAAGGTGATGTGATATAGTTTTGAATTCTGCGTCTGTTCTTGCACGCGCTTCTGTTGCACGCGTGTCCAAAGCTTCGCTAAGGATCGTCAATGCGAGTTATGGGAAATCTTGAAGAAAGGAAAGTGTTTCATAAGCTTTATTTCAAATTTTAGTATAAAAGGTTACTTTGACACGCTTAACCACTTCGACTCTGAGGATCCGGCTCCCCAGGCCTAGTTAGTTTCGAGTGCATCTTGAAACCAGAACTTGTGTTACCGGCAAATGTATTTCGATATACTTGTAGTAACAATTTCATGGTCTGGATTTCAAGCTACGCTCGAAACAAATTAAACGAAGCCTTTCTTCAAAAATATTTCGTCGTTAATAGGGTGGTTAAAATACGTATTCTACCTAAAATGCGATTCGCAATTGCATTTTAGGGTAAACAAATTCCAGGCACAGGAGTATTTCGTTGAAATGTTTAATGCGACCAATATTTTGTCAGTTAAAAAACGTGTTATTTTTATCACAATTAAGCTCAACATCGCGTGCCTATGAAAAGTAATAAGGGTCTTCTCATAGTCATCATTAGCTATTTTTAAGCGAACACACGGAAGTATTGTCCTTATGCTGGCAAGTCGGCTTTGAAATTCTATCCGTCTAAAGTTTTTGCTGCCGAATAGTGAAGGATTTCCATAGTATTCAGACTTGCGATTCAATTTCGCAGAATACCAAATCATAAAATAAATTTTATTCACATTTCGAGAATCTGTGAACTCCTGACCACCCGTGCCACGAATTGGAGGGGATCCAAAAGAGCTTTAAGTGTGGTTTTACAGCAGGGGCATCTAACGGCATCGGTAATAACCCCCTGGGGTCACTTTAAAGGGAGTCTATGATGAGTCTATCTAAGTCGTATATGTGCAATTATTTGTATTACGATAATTTTGTATGGTAAAAATTAGAGAAAAAAATGAAAGGGGTTGATGAAGCAAACGATTGTTTTTAAAGAGTCGAAGCAAGAAAAAAGTTGGGAACCCGACTTACAGCTTAGGAAGCACCGTTTTCGAGTTATGCACGATGCTAACGTGTTAGAATAATTGAGTGGTGGGTTGCAAGCGCACCTGCAGATTTGTTCACAGTATAGTCAACAAAATTCTACCTTATTTGTTATAAATATATTTGATACACATTGGGATGGGGCAATTTCCAATCCAGCAATACCACGATATGCATTTATTTGGATTGATGGCGTCTTTATAACTAGCACAAAACTATTGTCTTTCCTTGTGAATACAGAAGTAATGACTCTATCGTATACAGAACTAGTGCTTCTACAACACATATCACATAATTTCTCACTTTATTTATGACGGATAAGGGGTATTTTAATATTGCATATTGTATCCTACTCATTTCTCATCTATTTTGCGAAACACCGTATTTGGCAAAAGAAGCTTTGGAAATTCAAATTTGGAGTTTTCGAAGATTCGCGAACTTAGTTCATAGGTTGTAATAAAAATCGCACTTTACTGTATTTATAAGCGTACTTACCGCTACTCCAGGATGAAAATAAACAATTTGTTCCCGCTGAGAACCGAGAGGAAGAAACACACAAGCATATGTATATGTATATAAGTAAATACCACAACAAAGGTTTGATCAAATAAATATAAATATTCTGATTGTGGAGACAGACAAGGGTTTCTGAAGGCTCTTCGTTTAGTTCTTGGAACCCTCTTGGAAAATTTCTGACGTAGGATTCCGACAGGATACGTTCAATTGTGCATTATGTAAGACTAAAGTTTGTATATGTATTTAGCTATTATTTGTCCCGTAAAGTATAATTGGCCTCGACGCCGTTAGATCCCGGGCTTCCAAATCGGTCTCCCAACCAGGAACACGCAGCGTCTCGAATTCGCTTAACTTTCGTGACTTCACGTAGTTAACGAGTTCTGCTTGCGTCGCCGGTTTCGCGGTCTTGGCCTTTCAGTAGAATCATCCCAGCATTAGCCTGGGTGACTGAAGAATGCAATACTAACCCATAAATGCTCGGTAATCGATATCAGATGTGACCATACTCTACACCAAATAAATATTGTTCATACACAGAACGGCATGCATAAAATTAGGTCATAAATAAAAAATGATATTCAAATAAAATTATGTGAAGCCTTCAATTCAAAGGTTGCCTAGACGTTACGTCCATATGCTTGTAGTTTATGCACATAAGCAAGTATTCTTTCTCCTTGTACTATGTACGCCACTGTATATTATTGATTTCATTTTTGTGTCAGTCCCGTGACGGAGTTGTTACCATTGTTTTCTCTCTTCACCCCAAATATGCCACGTGAAGAAGAAATGAGTGTATGCATGTATTAGAGAATGACACGATTGACGTAATTTTTTGAAGTGATGGCTACATCGCGTTTATAAATGAATCCTTTATCATCATGAATTTGCATGTTGTATTGATGACGCAAAGCAATGTTTTCTCATTGAACTAAGTTCGTATTGCGTTAATTCAAACGAGAACGAGACCTGAAAAGTGGGCTTATCAAATTTCTGTTTTATTTATTTATTTAACAATTAGAAACTAAACGTGAAGTGTAGAGAAGTATGGTCTTTGCAATTTTTTGACTTCCAGAATCTCTAACCCTCGCTCTTTTACTATTAAAGTTGAATTATGAATAAAAGTAGCAACGAGAGTTTTTGTCAAAATATTATTGTAAGAGATATTCATGAATTCATTTCATTTGCTGTTGTGATGGGAACTCTTCAGTTTTGAGCTATCTCTTGAGATATAAACATCACTTGGATTTTGATGTAATACTTTTTTACCGAATATTTTAAAATGTCCGATCTTATTTAATTCTGGAGTGTCGTTAAAAACCCGAGATTGTTCTGTTCATCTAGTGATCTAGTGATCGTCTAGTATAGTGAATGTCTATTAAAGTAGTCTAGTGATAAGAGAAAATACAATAAAATAGTTCAATTCATTGTTTTATATATAGATAATCGAAACATTTATATTATTTACAATAATAATAATAAAATACAGGAAAAACACAATAATAATGACAGTACCCCACAGATGAGCTAAGTTGTACGTTAGCGAAAATAAATAATACTTAGATGGGAGAAGTTTGCTTCAGGCTTTGGCCACTGTGTGTGGTAGTGTGGTGCATGCCTGAGGTAAATTGTATATCACTTTGGTTGGAATATTGTGCTTAATACCATTGACAGTCACATTGTCTGTCGTGTTCATATTTATTTATTTATTTATTTAAACGTGAAGTGAGGAAAGTCTGTTTGTGGCGGTAGTGAACGCAGGTGGCTTGCGCAGGTGTTCGGGCTGGGCAACAAGACGTACGAGCATTACAACGAGGTGGCCAAATACGTGGACCGGCGCCTGGAGGAGCTGGGAGCCACGCGCGTCTACGAACTGGGCCTCGGCGACGACGACGCCAAGTGAGTACGAGCACCTCGCTCCACCACACTGGGGATGCAATTGTTTCAAAACATCGATATTTCTACAACAACATCGATGTTTTAACCCTTGTCTGCCTAGCGTGCCCTTATGGGCATGCTGTACGAATCTGTAGGTAGTTCAAACTTTCACCTTAAAATGTTGCAGTAATGCAAATAGAACTTCATGTCTAGTTCCATAACATCCTAAAAGGTGTCACCATGCGCATTTAAAAATTTGTAGATTTTAATAAAAATAATTTTTTTAAATAGTGTAATGATTTTTTTAAAAATAATTCAGGCAGGTAAGGGTTGAACACCGATGTATTGAAACTGATGTTTTCTGAAAATCGGTGTTTTGTGCTGGATGTTTGCACGTGTTCGATGTTTTGTTCGTGGATGAAAAAGTTCCAAAATCACAATTTTGTAAACGTTAAAATTCTAAATAATTATTAATAGAACCCCCATCTTCATTCGAACCAAACGCACGCGGTTAGTCTGCTCGATGAGAAGGTAGTACAATCTCCCCCTGGGATCATCTTGATTTTCTGGTATTTTCTTCGTCTTCCTCATCTTTCGCACATGCAATGGAGATGATTTGCATAACTTTGTTTTCGGTTAAGCTTTACTTTTACATTAATATACATCGCGACTGTCAGATTACATTTTGTTGCCCAGAAATTTAATGTTAACATACTAAATCAACGTGAAAACAGTTTTAATTTGAGTGTCGAGTTTGGCAACATCGAAATTTAGTTGTCGATGTCGCATCACTACGCCATACGCCGGGAGTTGCCCTTTCAACCGATTTTATTAGTGCCGCAGGGGTGTCTTTAGAGTAAGTCAAGTACTTAGTGTGTCCAGGTGCGTTAACTTCTTTGGTTCGTTTGTTAAGGACCTAATCCGGCATTTGCCTGGTATCGGTCGGAGAAACCACGGAAAGTTACCGATCAGAGCAGCTGACTTCTAGAATTTTTCGCGGAAAGCGGCTGAATTCGATCTAACTATATAGCAACTGTCAAAATTATCAATCAATCAATCGCATTCTAAATAAAATAATGAAAACGACCGCAAGGAATCTCAAATAAATCAATCTCATTGTTCTAAAATGGCGAAATCTTACTCAAATAGAAAATACATGCATAAAAGGAAAAAATTACGGAAAATGTTTGAAATCTTCCTTTGGGAGGAGCTTATTTTCGCGGGCTTCCCCCTCCGTTGCCATAGTGACAGATTTCTTGGCCTTCTGCGCGCACGCGATTCGTCGCCTTCCCCCAGCAAGGAGGAGCTATTGGTCATCTATGCCACTGCAGCTTTAGCTATCTCTTTCGTCATTGTCGTCCTCAGAGGATTTGTCCCGTAAAGAAACAATACTTTTGTCCACTTTTTGTCCATGATCATGTCTGTTTTCACATTTTCCCCCGATTGTCTTCACGTGTTCCCAACACTTCTTCCATTGATATGGGCAATTTTCAGAAAATAAGCATGCATTTTCTTTAACTCGCAGAGGGGTACCGAAACTTTGTTTAGCTACACAATTCTTAATGTAGCCCCAAACTAATTCGATGGAATTGAGATCGGGATGATAAGAAGGGAGCTTGATGTTGAGGCCACATTACCAACGAACTGTTGTCTTAGAAACAATCACAATAATACGCCTGTGAACTTCACTTGAATTAGGCCTACGCTAGGACACACCAAACTGCACAGTATTCAAAGACGAAAGTGATAGGACTAAGGACCAGGGGCGATGCTTCTTATACACATGTTTCTATAACTTAATAATTATATTAAGAGTCAACGTTTGTGCAAAGACAGTTGAAATTGTGTTGATTTGGGGAGCTGACACTTGTACTGCGCGTTGGGCCAGGCAAAACAGCGTGCCTGGGCATTCGGACCCCTCGCCCCTCCCCCGGCACTCCCGGTTTGCGCGCAGTGCGAGTGAGAGCGACATTTTCAGGGGAAGTAGCGGTTGATGGTGGCAGTCGCCCCTCCTCGCGCATGCGCAGTCGATGGGAGATTGCTAACTTGTTCTACTATAATTACCTCTCAGTCAAAATTATATATACATTACTCTGTCATATGTGTAAGCAATATTGAATGAAACATACTTATTTTAGCAGACGCGGTCACGACAAAAATCTTGCATGCAGTATCCACTATCGGCATGTCTTATCATCAACTAAGTAGGAGGGCTTTGTATTGTCTCACGGACGTCGCTTCGTCCCACTCTAGTGTACCTAACTGGCCGCGTCTCCTCCTTGGCGGTGTGGTTGCGGAGGGGGTGGACCTCGCGACTTAACACTGTCGTTAACCCCATTAGCCCTAACGCTGCACAAGGACTCGTGGTCTGGGAGGCTGGGGAGCGGAGATGTGCGTTGTTTCTGCGCAGCGTCACTTCGACCTTGCGGCGTGCACGTACGCCCGTCCGCGGGCGATCAGCTGAGCCAAGGCCACGCTGCCACGCGCAGAGCTCTCTATTAGATAACGGGGTGGGGAGGGGGGGTGATCGCGCAGTCCATACACGCTCAGTCAATCACCATCTTCTTTCGCCCTGCTCAAACTCGGTAGTCCGCCACGTGTGCTTAATCGCAGATGAGACATCGCGATAATTGCTACTGCGATGAGAAATAACGTACCTCGTCGGGTCGCCTACTACGAATAGTGCTTAATGTTTTTTCAAATGCAGACTTTTTTACATTAAACCTAATATAATGAATATTAGCGGAAAGCGGGGGGGGGGGTGTATTTAATAAACTTAATTAAGCTACAATCCCAATAATGAGCTTTAGACTTTTCAGACGCTTGTAATATTATTACTTTCCTTGTGATTATTATAATTTCTTGTTCATAAAATAAGAGGTATAAAAGTGATCGTATGGTAATAGGTGGTAATATGGTGATCGTATGGTAATATGGTGATCGTATGGTAATATGGTGAAAGTATTAATATGATCGTTAGGTAATGCCAAATGCTGCACGTATCACTAATAAATGGTGCTTAAAAGCGGCTTTACGTCCAGATATAAATTCGACTGAATAGCTCCATCAGCAGTGAAATAAAAATATCTTGAGTGGTTTTATCGGTGTTTACGGAGGCAATAAGGCCATGAGGAGAACCGTGTCTAATATAATACAAGAGCAGCAACTTATTTATCTTCGCATTGAGCCTCGGTAACATTTGTGGGGATTCTAGGACGAAGTTCGAAGGTTAATTATAGGTTTATGTAATGAATACATTATTATTTTGAAATTCATGGGCACAACAGTATTCGGTGACATGTTGAGAAAATTGCAAGAGGAAATTAAAATGCATGGGTATTCATTTATTGCACAGATTATTCCTCTTTTCAGTTTTTTCACTAATGAACTGCCTTACTCGCATTGCGCTCACTTTGTCAGATATCCAAACAATTCCATTGTTTTAATGTATCTCCTCCGGATGTTGTTGTTGCTACCGAGTGAAATTAACAATTTTTACTCCAATACTACTGTCATCCTTCAGTCATAAATTAATTTTGTTTATGTTCAATATTTCTTCTGTTTTTTATTGATAACGTGGACAGTATACATATTTTAAAAGAGAATAAACTAGAGCAAGAAAGCTTTCACACTTTCGGAAAAAATTAAAGTGACTATTTGATATTCTCTGTAATTTAATCTCTACGCTTGGCAATGTTAAATGTTTACTCTTGTACAGTAGGATCTAAAATGCTGTGACGCACAGTGAAGAGGCTGGCCAATTGAAGTAGAGTTCCAGTACTCAAGCTATTTATTCAGTTCAAGCTATTTTAATCTTTATATCAATGATTTACAAACTGTGGAATGTTCGCCTGGTTCAAGCTAGTACATTGTTATACGAAAGACAACTTCCTCAGTTCGCTCAACGGGGAAGGTCACGGGAAGAAGAGGAAGCCATATGCATACGCGCACGAGTTACGTCTTGCGCTTCTGTGTTTGTTGAAGTACAAAAATGGCGGAATATTAAATGAGTTCCCCTTATTTCCTGATTTAAATGGGAAAATCTAAAAAGCATCAAAATATTTTTATCTAAAAGATTTTTATCCCGTCCTTGATAATAATTTTCTCGAAAAATGCCACAAAATGATAAATATTAATTTGTATAATGCAATAAAATGCAATAGTCTTGTTTTCGAAATGCGATTTTTCAAAATTTAAAGTGTTAAATTCTATCATCACCAGGGATCCGCCCATTGCTGGGCCCTAAGAAACAAGGATTAGAAAGAAGGATCACGAGCTCTCTATTGATTACGGTTCTGCTCCGCCATCCGTATGCAGTTAAGCAGCGGGATTCACGGAGGTGATGGGTTGATTGTTGTCCACGTAGAAGTCGACCCAGCTGCATTTAGTTGATGCCAAAATCCCGGTAACGTCGGGTCTTGAAACAAGCTGGTCCATGAAACTTTTATCTGGGGCTCACAAGTACTTATAAATTATAAGCAAAATTATAAATTATTTGTGGCTTTTGCTTGCAATGTAATCAAAATTGTTTTACGTATTAACGCTATTATGAGTCGCAGTGTGCAAGATATTTATTGAATATGTAGGTCATTAATGACACTTATATACGCGACGTAAAAATAAGCTTGCAACAACAAAACTGCTGCTGAATGAAATCACGTAAAATGGTTTTCCAAAAAGTAGTGCCACTTTTCGAACAATGCTGTAGAATAACAAGTAAGATACCTTCGTATAAGGTTCCATTAAGTTAAATATTTGTAATAAAAATAGAATTTGCGATTACTGCAATAGTGCAGTGTAGTATAATCAGTATATCAGTAATTTACACACCAAGATTTTGGAAAAATGTTGCTGTACCATAACTCAACACGTGACAAGCAAATATTCAAAGATGGGCGGTGTCTCCCTTGGGGCATTGCTGAGGTATGACGTCGGATATGTAGTAGCACTGAATATGAGAGCAGTTAGAATAGGCGGAATAATACAAACATTTTCATTTTTTCAGTCAAAATCGAAACTTTTTCTTTGTTTGGATTTTCCCGCGCTCTGGGTTTCTAACGAAGCCCTTGTCTCCTGTAACACGGTCGGAGGCTGCACGGGTTTCTTTCAGTTTCTGAGTACATTGGAAATTGAAGGACTCAATAGAACAAGGGGCTATCCCACATTGACCTAGTGATGAGATGTTGAGGTATTTAGTAGGACTTTTTTAAAATAACTCTGAAACCGTGGATCTGTAAAATCTTTCTGGAATACTTTTTTATACATATCAAGGCAACTAATTGCAAATAATGAGAAAAAATTACAAATATCTTATTACATTTTTGGGGTTTACAAAATTGTTCTTGTTCACCAACATTGGTTCTTTAAATACCCCCTCTAAAAATGTCTTGGTCAAATATCCATTTTGAGTATTATATCTATCCAATTTATAGAAATCACAAACCACACCAACTCATCATTCGAAAACTACTTGAATGTACACCATTCTCTTGTGCAACAGTTAATGTAAACGCGCACTTAAGCCGGTTCAAACTTCCTTCTTTTAGAAATATACTCTTACCCACTTTTCCTCGCCTTCTAAAATTTTCTTTCTAATTTTCAGGATATCTTTTATTTTCAGAATAACCTTTTATTTTACGTTTTATGACGTTTTGACAGGATGAACATTCTCGTCTTCCTCCGTAGTCACTGTAACAATACTACAGGCAGCCTCATTGATTTATTGGGATCACAAGAAAGCTTTTTTCTTTTCCCTGCTTAACAGAACTACTAACCAATGAAATTGGATAACCTCTGCGGATTTATTTATTTACTAGCCCTGTATTCGACTGAGGTTTCTGCGTAGCTAATATACAGAATTTTTACACACACATTACTACATTTACATGTAAGTCCACACTGGATTTAAATAATATATTTCATTAAAATAATAATATTTGAAGTTATATTTAATGCTAATAAATAAATTTCACAAAAATGTGGGATAGCCCCTTGTTCTACTGAGTCCTTCAATTATAAATGTAGATAAAAAGTACGTAAATCAAACATACATTTCAATTTCAAGTATTAAGTAAGAAATGCTCAAATGAACAATTTTAACCAGAAATGAAATTGCCCCAAATCTAGGTGAAGTAGTAATTTTAATCCGAAGATCGATTCGCAACCGCGTTGGGTTTTCCGCCATGATCTCCGCGGTCGGCGCTGGCGTCCGGGGGTTCCCCGCAGCGACCACCTCGTGCACTTGCCTCGGGAAGTCGCCGCCCAGCGGTCGGGTTCAGTGACGCGCGGTGCGGCGCCTGCTTTTCCTTTGGCCTGCTTTGCCATTCCGAGCGCGCGGGTATTAGGTAAAATCTGCGCCGACGTCGCCCAAGCCCACGCCTCCGTTGGTGCCAGGAATTTTGCGTAACCGCCTCGCCGACGCACTACTCTTCTATCGAATGACGCGCGAAGGAATCGTAACTTCGGTGGATTTTAATACCACCTAGCAATGGAAACGAGCGCACGCGAGGGGGCGATCTGTGCTCGCCTGCGTCACTCGTGTGTTTATGACAAAGCAAAAATTAGTCGGGGACAGGGAAGTAAACAAATTAATCCCAACGAAAGGTCTTGTGAACAATATTGCAAACAAAAACTTCAATTGCAGAAATTTCAAATTATTATGAATGAACTATAGTCATTTTGTTACCTTACTCGGGGTTGAAGTTGGTACAGAAAGTCAGAAAAAGTTAAATGGTAAATGTGTTTGTACCTCGAATATTAATTATTAAGAATAACCTAAAACTGATGAACGGTTTCGAACTGAATGTTGTTAATGAAAACATGAATGGCTTTTTCTTTTTGCAGAACTTCATAATTAATAGCACTTGTGTTTGGGATTAGAAACGTCCATGGACGAGAGTATGTGTTTGATATTTCAGTTTCTCAAAAGAAGGGTTTGACGATTGATTAGGAGGCTGGATTTGGTTTATTTTCTGATACATTGCGTTTGTTATCAGTTTTTCATCATTATTAGAATTTGTAGAATCGCCCTTCATACTTTCTCTTGAGCATTGGTATCCCCATACGGTTCAAGAATAGAAACGCAGTAATTCAGAAAAGAAAACAGTTACCATTAAATTTGCTTAATCGTCTCCCCTGCTTCTTCTAGAAAATGGAACGAAGTTCTCAATGTGAATCAGATTTCCAATCATCGCGTCGAATTGAATGTATTTTATCAGTTGGAAAGCGTCAATAAGGGATCTTTACAATAATTTTGATTTCAACTGTTAAATTAGTGGAGAACATCAATTTCAACATTTCTCTTAATATTTATCTCAATAATTCCATTTTATACACATTTTTAAGCATATTATGAACGTAGTAAACAGTTGTTAAGCTATTGTAACATTGTTATTATCAAAGTTTGTTTCAAATTTCTCTTGCAAGTCAGAGAAGTAATGTGTAGCAACTATGTTAGTTTCGTCTAGTTATCAAAATTAGTAAGAAACTCTTGGACAAATATAAATACAAAGTCAAGGAGCAACTCGCGACCTGACTGTAGAGAACATGAGGGTGGGGAAAGGGGGGAGGGCGAGATATGAGGAAGGCGACAGCGAAAGTTAGTACTGTGCAAAGAAAACGTGCACGTGCCAGCTGGACGCCCACCAAATTTGATAAATGTGCCCCGCACGAGCATCCGAGCATAGCACTTTCGGATGCGAAGAGGGTTGTGACAGAGGAATACGCCTTGACTATTTACAGTTCTCTGAAACAAGTAAAGTTCGATCCTCCGAATCTACAACATGCCAATTATACTGACCTCTTTAACATTCAATATGAATGAAGTTTTGGATATTTTCAAAGTTTAATAGGGGGGGGGACGCAATGCTAATCGAATATTTATTCATATTTGGCCGTTTTTCAATAGTGTGTTTACATCTCGATGAAACCAACGGTGTCAGGAATTACTTGTAGAGAGTAATTCCTGACATCGTTGTAATTGTAAATTAATTGTAAAAGAGAACATGTTTTCTCTTTTACAATTCTCTATATTTAAAAGAAAGTACAATCAACAAGAAGTATTCCATATGTTATTGATTGTCAGATATGTAATAAAATAATTAGTTTACAAGTCTTGCTGCAGACACCACAAACACACCGCTTCGCCAGCGTCAGTGATGTGGCTTACAAAGTAAGTTGAATTATTCAAACGTAAAATTAAAAATTAGTAGACTACGTATAATTACGCAAGGTGTTTATTGCTTTAAAGTTCATCATGTCGATGCATATTTTTAACTACTAGGAACCTATTCGCGTCATTGTGCGAGGAAAACTAATTCGAAACGTAACGTTGTGTTTGAGAACAAGCAATGTAACAAGAACAATAATACGGAAGAACGGAATTAGAAAATAAATAAATACCCTTGTTACTAAGAGTATATGGAACACACGTGACGCCACATCATGATACAACATGATAAATGTCTCTTCTGAGAAATGAGTAAACACGAACTTAGTACATCTTCATTCTGAATGTTAACATGTACCTGCCATGTTCCCGAGAATTATGTAAGACATTGTAATCCTCCTATCCAATAAATTTCAAAATTTTAAATTGCTTAAATTGGTTGCAAAGAAACGCGAACACTAAATAAGAAAAGCGTAGTTTTTTAATTCAACATGTTTGTTATTGAATTTCAGTAAAATATTCGAAAGACTTAAGTGCGTGCTAGGTGAAACCTGATAAGAAAACTACTCCGAATATTTCGAAGAAAATTACCGGTAGCGGTAGCTCAGTGCATCAACTGATGTGCATCAACTGCAGCGCTTCTGACCGGGAGGTCCTAGGTTCGAGTCCTGATGGCGGCAGGATTTTCGACACTAGCTTTTCAGCTAGGTCGAATTCAGTTTGGAGGAGTCTGGAGGAGAATTCTAGCGGCCGGCTGCTCTGATCGGTAGTTTTCCGTGGTTTCTCCGATCAACACCAGGCAAATGCCGGAGCAGTACCCTACCAAACGGGCCACGGACCGCGCGCGATTTGTCCTTCCTTTTCCTTGTCCTATTCTCTCCCCTTATACACTCACACCAACATGCACTACACTACCACATATTCCGGGAGACCGGTCGGGAGCTTAGAGCTTGTCCCGACTGGGGCGGTGCCCCGCTGGTGGGAGAGTCCTGGTTAGGGGGAAACCCCACTAGCCGACGGTAGGTCGGTGCCGGATCTCGCCATCCAGCGGGGAAAGATCGCCGCCATCTCCCGAGAAAGAAGAAAAGAAAAAAAACAACAAAAAAACAAACAAAAACATGTACTACACTAACGGGACTAATGACCGAAGTAGTTGACGCGCCCAGAAACACGAAAAATCAATCAATCAATCGAAGAAAATTAATGTCGAAACAACATTTTATTGACGTCTTTTTTGTTAGTATCTTTGCCCTTGAGAACTCTCCTGCCAATATGTGTATCGTATCTACAAGTGCGGGGTGAGACGGGCTTTCGCCTCGCCGCGGGTGTTCCTAGGGAAAAGAGCGCTGCCAAACGGCGGTCACTCTCTCTGTGCATGCTCTGCCCGCCAGGCGCCGCGCTTGAGACGGATGTTTCATCGGCGTCTGGGCGTGTTGGCGGGGTATTGATTAGTACGTGGGCGTCTCCTGACGCGTCCTACCATTCATATTTTAAAGTACATCTAGTTGTTTTATTGTAATCCCACTACTTATCTAAAGACACTTTCAGTATAAAATAACAATGATATTCATTCATTGCTTTATACTTACAATGTTAGACTGTTATGTTAGACTGCGGAATGATAACATAGTGTACGCCAAAAACACAAAATATGATCTTGCAGATGATCCCGAGCGAGCGGGTAGATGAGCTACTCCCGCGAGCCTACATTTTCAAAATATCTGTACATACGGACCAATAAGCACATTACCTCACACCATTATTATGCCAGCTGTCGCCACCGTTCGTAGTCTCCATGGCTGCCGTCATTTTCTAGAGTTTAATTTCGGAGTATTATTTAATTATTAAAAGGTGTGACAGAACTTGACACTTTCAATCAGCCTCTTGCATCGTGTTAACTTGAATAAATTTATTTTAAAAATCCTCGTTGTTTAAGCTAAAATTTACCGGAAGAACACTCATTTGAACCCCCAAATATCGGCGCCCAAGGATTACTGGTACTGTGTGTGCACCGTCGGTTATAGCTCATGTTCCTATGTTGCAATTCCTTTGTTCATTGACCAGATGGACCTCAGATTTTTTATTTTATTATTTTATTATTTTATTACCTTGAACCGGTATTGCGTTGAGTTGCTCCAGGCAACTCATAAAATAGACAACCTGACCCCTCCTACGTAACATTTTCTGTATCTCCACCAATACAAGGTTTACAATCAGAAAATTGTCGCAACGTACTAACTGTTCGTAACATCAGATCCCGTATTTCTTTGTAGACAGGACGTACATTTTTCTGTTTGATGCACGACTGTATCCTGGCTGTATCTGCGCGTGTACAAGGCACACCGGGGCCTACCATTGCCCAGCTGCACCGCCCATCTCAGCGTTAAGCGCCTCCCCTTCTTCGAAACATTTTTGACTTGAAGCGAATAAGTTTGTGTCTGATTTTCCTTCTCAATGATTCTTGGTTAGCAATCCTTTCCGGGTTCATTCAATGCCCTCAAACGTTCAATATGAATGACGAAAAGTACTCAGAGTGTAAGTAAAATTTGAAGACAATCTACAGACGCTACTGCAGCTTGAATATGTTTTTTTTTTGTTATTTAAGGTCGCATCAACATCTTAGGTCATTAGCGACCACTATTGCTGTTAACGGTATGGTAACTATGTGGATGAAACGATACGGTGATTGATGATAAGGGGTGAATGGACGAACACAAATACAACCATGCCCAAGACGGGACTCGAACCCGCGACCCTTCGGTCCGAGATCACTACGACACTACTGCCTTAGCGATCTCGGCCACCGGGCCGGCTTGAATATATGCTTGTATGGTTAGTTGTACAAATATTTATGAGATCAGTAATCAGACTGTAACCCTTTTTAAATGTTAATGGAAAACATTTTTCATTGAGAAGTTTCAAAGCTTAATGCAAACGCTTTAGAAACCTTTTGTAAGATGCGGAAACAGTTCTATTTGCGTTTTGTTCAGGTTGACCAAGTAAATCGATTATTCAAGTGATAACACGGAGCTCTCATACAAATATCGATTTAATATTTATTTTAACATTGGTGTATTGTATGTGCGATGATATATCTTTATTTGTGAAACAATAATTTTATTATTGAAAGTATTTTCGGTGTACCAATACTGTGAAAAAATGTCTGGAAATTCTACGTTTATATTCATGTGTTAAAAATTCGTGGATTGTCTTTTTGCGGTGACCATACTATGTGTATTATTTTGTTTATTATTTCTTTCCTATGTTTATTATTGGATCAAAACTTATCCGTGTATTCCAGCATTTTTTTATGCATTCACGACCGATTTATGCCACCATGATCTAATATCAGTTGAATAAAAAATGATTTTACTGATAAACGAAAAGTGAATACTTTTTACGAAGAATTTAATCGATGGGTCAATGTGAATGAAACTACTTGATCCCATTTTGGAATTGGTCATTTCCCACGGGATGGGGCGCCCTGGCGTGACGTGCGTGCGCGAAGGCGGAGGTGGAGGTGTTAGCGGCGAGTGACAGCTCCGCCGCCGCCGCCGCCGCCGCCGCCGCCGCCGCCGCCGCCGCCGCTAGGCGCGCTGCTTGCGCAAGGGACGGGAAGCGGGTCAAGGCCGTGCTCATTGGACCCCGCGCGTGTGGGAGGGGAACGGGATTCGCGGACGCCTGCGGGGGCCCCTGGCTGCGCACAAGGAGTAGGGATGGGCGATTATTAAGGAATAATTGATTAATATCTAATCGATGATTATTTTTTATTAGATTAATATGCATCGGTTAATCGTTCCGATTTAATCGATTAATTTTATATAATCGATTAATTTTTCGCATGTTTTAAATAATACGTAAAATGTATAAAATCGTTCATTTTATATTTGTGAAATTAATGAATCGTTTAGTGACTTCACGTGTTTTAAGAAAACCTATCATGATAATGGGAATCATTCTGAATTTTTTGTCTTGTTAAATTTTATTTATTAAACTTTTTATTTAAGTCAAATTTAGGTGTTATTTTAATGAAATCAGAAAATGTTTGTTCATCAACTAAAATAACGTTAACGTTTCTGAATTAAATACAGAAGAATGTAATATACAGGGTTTTCGCACAAATAAAATGCAACTACTAGTTAATCGAACAAATTTCAGTTCTTTTATTTTCTTCTGATAAACGACAAAATAAATAAAACTATTTTTACAAAAACATTTTGATCAATAAATCTCGATAACGGATCTTTAAATGAACAATATCGAATAGAAACATACACTACGTACATTAATGTGTAGAGGCGAGGTATTCCATTGCTCAAGTTCAAAAGTAGAGATGTACTTTCATATTTTGCTCTTCTTGAAAATTAATATTTGAATTAAAATAAGAGAGCTAAAACCCTGAAAAATTAATCGAGGTGTACATTAATTGGTGTAAAAATATTTTTTTCAATTTTTCGATTAACTTATAAAATTGATTGTTGAGCTAATCGCAATTAAATCGCCCATCCCCGACAGAGTGTATCTCGTCGAGCAAGGAGCGCATGTACTCTCGGCTTTAAATAGTGACTTCTGTCTGATCATTAGTTGTGACGCGGTTATCCAATGAGGAGCTTCAGCACAAAGTAGGTTGGTAAGTCGTAATGAAGCTCCCGATTGGATAACTGCTTCTAGCTGACGATATGTCACAAGTCCCTCTTTTTAAATCGAATTACGAAGTCGTGTACACTACCCGTATTTTCATCATTAAGCAGGAGGCTGCGTTGAACGTTCCTCGGAGGGCCGTCTCCAGGGACCATGCCTCTACACATTCCTACCGCAGACCGTCGTCTGTAGGAATCGCCAACAAAATATCCATGTTTGTAATCACCCATATTCAAAATGAAAACATCCATATTAATAATATATTGTCCAAACCACATCAGTGTTTGAATATTTATATGCCAAGTGTATTCTAATGCTCTTTAGAACCTGTTCGATCAGTCGAAGCTGTTAAACCTGTGATACGAACAAGAATTTATTTTTTTCAGATATTATTAATCTGATATTATTTTCATATTTTTTCCCTTAATTTCCTCCTCAAGGAAACGAGTAAGCGTGTTTCAACTGTTTTCATATTTCCCTCAAAAACAGGATCCTCTCAATCCAGGAATGTTATGTTTATATATAGCTCCGTATCGAAGGTAATAACAAGCAATAACGTATCAGTGGAAAATAAACTGGTTTAGTAATCTCCAACTTTTTTGCATGGGAGTTTTTAATTTGACTGGTCGTATTTATTAATTTATAATATTGACAGGTAACTACAATACATGATCACAACAATTAACAAAACTATTGTTTTCTGACTGGATGGCACAAAACTTGACTACATTGTATCGACGGTAACTCATCTAACGCATTTTTCACCCTTGGTCATTTTCGTTTTAAAGATTCTTACATTTATTGATATCTGAAAATAAATAGTTTTTCTTTTGTGGTATAAAATATTAAGGCTGCAAACGTCGATTTCAATAAATCGATGTTAAATACGTTGATGATTTCATGTAAACGCCGAAGTTTTGAAAACATTGGCATTGTATCGCATCCCTCACTGTCAGACGTATTAACAGCTCGGAGGGTAATAGATCTGCAACCAAAGTCCTCCTCGCGGTGCCTACACCACGTTATGAAGAATACATAATTCAGTATCCAGCTGATGCAAGATGAAATTTAAAGAGTAATTTTACTCGTATGTGAAAATGTTAAAAACATAGCTCGCGCTCGCACTTGTATGTAAATTGGGTTAAGTAATTGTCTAGTGGAATAGAAATTAAATTTCTCACGTAGACACGCGTCTTCTGGGACCTTGATTCGTGTCAGCTCGGTTACAATTTACGGTGCACGCACGAGTCACATGTTCGGAAACTTTTCAGGATGTGTATCTCTTGATTCTCCTATGATATGGGAGAGAACCCCGAGAAAAACCGGAGAGCAAGTAAGATTAGTGCCGGAGAAATAATTCGTAGTAAGTAGTAGATTATTTAGGATATTAGACTGTGAAGAACGAACAGAATAGCTCACACAGAAAAGAGAATTATTGCGTTTCGAATACAGCAACACTGGCAACAATTTCCGTGTTACCGATTCCCGGGGATAATTCTTATTTCTATTACTTTACAAAATATCGTAGAAATTGAGATATCTATTTTCACCTATTCTCATAATGTGAGTGGTTTTTGCTTTTTCAATCAGCATATCGTGTTCACGGAGCATTAATAAATAATGTTGCACATCAGCCTCGCTCAGAAAGTTTGACTGTTTTTTAAAAATTGTTCTGAAGTGTAAAGAATCTCCAACAAAACTTTTGGTTTTCAATAATTTGTTCGAAAAGCTCAGAAAAGCAGAAATTGGTGAAAACTCAGGATCGAAATTTTTTTTTATCCGAAGTTTCGAGCTTCCTTAATGTATCGCCGTTATAATGTTGCAGACTTGACTCCCCAGTTTGATGTAATATGAACGATGAGGTCAGAGAGATCGAAGAGGACAAGAGTGTAAGTTGTAGAACGAGTTGCAGAACATTTACGGTCGCCGGTATATCAAAGAATGAAATATTCTAGCAGATAAAACTCGTAAATTACGTCGAAGCAATGACTGCTGAGAACAGATATTTTTGAAATTTATTTCTGCTTGGTCAGCAGATCCTCGGCAGCTAGATACGATTTATTGGCCGTATATAAACAGTATTATCTGTGTATTGGAGTGTAAACATGGCTGTAAGAGGTATTGAATGAACATGCTAAAAGCCACATTGGGTAAAGGTTTTTAATGTCGGATATACTTGTTTTAGTCGTATGTGGTGCAGATTTTGTTTTCCGATTTTGATATACTTCGGAAGGAATCTATGCTAGGATTTTGGGAATAGACGAGAGGGAAAATGAACGGAGATCGAAGTAATGCTGACTTTATTATGTTCATGGGAAATTTTTTGAAAAAAAAAAAAACAAAACATTGTGATTTTGTACGCGTTATTCAGTGTTTGTTTCGGAAAATTAGGACTTTCAGAATGTTGGATTTGCTACTCTGGACAGGAAAAGTGAGTTGATATTTTGCGAACATTGTATATGTTTGGACTAGGAATTATGGTGACTTGTTACTATAATGTTAAAAGTTGCTCCATTGACATACGATCACGACCAATATGTCGTTGCTCTGAATGATGTGAATGTTGTCTCGTTTGAATAGAACTCAAATAAGTAATGGGATCATATATTTGCTTCAGCTGGAAACTAGATATCTTGAAAAATTATATTTACGCACATCAAATGACTTGTTCGTTTTGCCACTGGTCGGGATACCAACGGTATATCGGTTTTTTCGTAATACCGACGTCGCTTTCAATTCGTCGTTTGAGACCAGATATTGAGAGTGCATTGATACCAATAAATATAATTTATTTCAAAAAGATACTCGCTTAGAAATATTAAGTATTCACTGAAGTAGCTTGCAAGAACATTTTCTAAATCTAATCTTTAAAGCATTAATTCATTTCTATGCATAATGGTTTCTTGTCCTATCCGTGGTGTTGACTTTGAACACTCAGACTACGAAATCCCACTTGGCTCTACCATGAATGTTTACGTAACGCAATTTAGAGTAAATCTGTCGATTATATTTCGTTTTTCGCATGTGCTCATCATCAGTGCGTATATAAAAGTATCTTTAGGTTGTACACAATATTTTACAACATATTGCACTCTCCGGAAATGAAACAAACTGCGCATTCGTGGCAACCGGCCGACTCGCACCTGAAAAAGGCGGATGTAGCCTTCGCCGGCGCTTATTTTCACGGGCGAAGGCGAGGAAATAAACTCGATCGCCACGCTGCCCAAGAACTGGGTCACTCGCTCATTGGAGACGCTCTGGACGCCGGGAGTGTGTTCTTTCAGAGCAGCGGCGCTCAAACATTGGGCCTGCGGAGCAACGTTTATTACAAGTAGTGGTGGCAGGGCCCCTAGCGTTGTTCCACTGTCAGGAATTACATTAAATTTAATGTAGTTTTAATTTACGACTGTAAATGAATTTTAATGTACCTGTACATTAAATTTAATGCGTAAGTTAAAATCAATGTATATTTAATGTACGACTGACTTAACTTGCTTGTCTGCATTAAATTTAACTTACGTACATGATAATTACTTTGATGCACTTTACATTAAAAGTAATGCAGAAATTTCTGAGAGTGTACTTAATTGGCACATTAACATCGTCGATGTACATTAAAAGTGACTCAGAAATATTGTATTTTTACAAGAGAAATGCTTTATTTGATCGTAGCTGTTTATTTGGCGGTCAAAGGCAGAGCTCTGTATATGCCAGCTGTCTTGTAAGCGACCAATATCAATTTCTTTTCAGTAAAAGTTTGCCTATATTCAAAACGTTTCTTCACATAAATAGGCTGAAAAAATCCACTTTTTCGTTATCAGGAAGCCACAAAACGAGTTTTTCACTCGATAAACGACACTTTTCGATGTACGTTGTGTGTAAGAAAGTAATAAAAATTACTACGTTATTATTTTTCTTGCGCCGCGACTACTTTGGACGTTTTATAATAATTGAGCCTCGATTATCTCCCAAGTTGCATTAATAATTCGATTGGAATGACCTTTGCTATTTGAAAGATGGGCAATACAACGATGTGAACAATGTGAAAGTAGTTTGTCTCAGAATAAAAAAGAAGTTTAACAACTTTCGTGCATGAACATATTGTTATTGATGGTGCTTTGAAATAAACTGAACTGTCCTTTTTCATATACAATGTTGATCTTTTGTATTTTATTGATTTTACATCGTAACTGACTTCTTGCTGATGTCTGTGTTTTTCGACTGTAGTCTGACGCTGCTTGCAATGGCGTCTCTGTTCGCGGTTTTTTGATCGCGACTTGATGTTTTGACTTTTATGAAATGTTCAATACTCTCAGGTCGAGAGTCCCGCTGTTGGGCGCCAAATTTGTTATTGATGGTGTTTTGAAATAAAACTGAACTGTCGTTTTTCATATACAATGTTGATCTTTTGTATTTTATAGATTTTACATCGTAACTGACTTGACTATTGAAAAAAATGAATTCGGAACAAAAGCTACTCGCCAAAGATGGCGCTGTTTGATCAGTTTTCAGTATTACAAACATAAAGAAAATAAATGCCCTAAGATTATTAACATTTATCGTTCGTGTGTTCATCGGTCAATGAAGATGTGGAGTATCAAAAAGAAGAAGAAAATCATGAACAGTTTGCATAACATTCTGATGCAACAAGAAGACATTGAAATCTTGCGAGAACATTGCGAGTAAGTGAACGGGGTAGCAATCGTGACGTGCGAAAGGGGCGACTTGTGTTCGTTCATAGAAGCTAATGCACGCAATCTGTTGGCAGCAGCAGAGCATACGAAACGAAAGCGAGGAAATGAGCGTTTTCCTTATACCTATTACGGAATCGGAAACCACTGGGATTACTGGGAAAAATGCAAAGTGCTGGAAGTTCCATTGACCTATGAAAATGACTCGTAACTGTAGAAGTTGAAAGGCGAAGCTACTAGAAATTAGCCAACATTGGTTACTAAGTATTTGATATAATCAAACATTTCTAGTTTTCAAATCTTGCCAACCTAGTTGGTACCTTCTATCGGGCTAATTGGTATCTTTAATTAAGCTGATTATACTTCTCATCTGCCATCCCAGTCAGTTTTTATTGTTTCTTTGACGATAAATAAATATTCATAATTCACTTATGAACAGTAAAGAGAAAATGTACCCAGATTAACCCCCTCTCCATAAGCCACATAGTTATACTGACTTATTTTCATGAAAAATTGAAGTAAAACACACCAAACGATTGGTTTTCTAAACTTTAAGAAAAAGTTGAACGCAGGTCGCATTTGATCTCTACCCATCCCGCGTTTACACGTTTTACACGCGTTGACACAGGCGTGGGCAGCTCGAAAGCGGGAGGAAGCTGGAGGCACCTACATTTCTGAGCTCCGCTATCCCCCACTGGATCCATTTTCTATTAAACTTTGTTTACAAATGACTCGTTTTACTAGTAAATAATTCAAATATATTACAAGGAGAATGAAATAATTTTAATGATACAATTAAAACAATTAGTTTTATGTTGAACCATTTACAGTGTTACCAGAAGTTAAGAGAGTTTCTTCCACAAATCTCATGTTTCAATTCCCCAAATTGTGAAAAAAAGGGGAATCAGGATTTGATCAGATTATGAAATTAAAATACTTTATTACGTAGGACTACAGGGCCCCTCTCGAATTTTCAAAGTGGCCATAGCCCTTCTGCCCCTCCCCGTGCGCCCGTGTTTGAGTGCGTATGAAAGCATCTTTGTAAAACATCTTGCCCCCTCCTCTCTGGGAAAATCACGTTCGCACGAGAACCGCGGAGGCTGGCGAGGGTAGTGGCTGCCCTAGACGATCAAAACGAGGCCCAAGCGGCCAATCTTCGTTCAGAGGTCCTGCAACATGCTGGCAGTGCATTTCCTCTACCATTCGATATTACGCAATTCGGAAAGAGTTCTTTGGAGCGCCGACCATTGAAGAGATTTTAATCTACGCTACTTTTTGCGCAGCGAAGGCCCAAGGCCCATCGCCACGGCCGCAACACCAACATCCTCCACACTGGCTTAGGTGGCTCAGGGCAGCGATTGATGTTACTGCAGTGCCTCTGACCGGAAGGGTTTCGAGTCCCAATGGTGGCAAGGTTTCCGACACTTTCTACATAGCTACGTCGAATTCAGCCGCTGTCTGAGAAGGAAGTCTAGTAGCCGGCGAGTCTCGTCGATAGTTATCCGTGATTTCTCCTATCAACACCAGGCGAATGTCGGAGCAGCACCGAAACAAACGGGTCTCGGACCGCGCGCGATCTTTCCTTCTTCTGTCCTATTCTCATTCCCTTACTTACACTCACTTAAAAGCCCTACAGTACCACACATGTCGGGTACTTAAGAGATGGTCCCGGTTGGGGCGGTGCTCCGCTGGTGGGAAATACTTGGTTGGGGAAAACCTCGCAAACTGACGAGTAGGCCCGTACTCTATCTCGTCATCATGAGGGGGAAGTTCATCGCCACCTCGCCGCGATAAACGCACAACATTTCCGGGACTATTCTTAGCAGTTGAAGCGCCCGGAAACACTAATCAAATAATGAAAACTTTCTCTACCTTACCTGTCCCTTGTGTTCTTTCTCAGCGCCTGGAGCATCCTGTTTCAGGCTGTTCAGAGTGTTGTTCAGTTGGTTCTCCTCAATCTCCTTACTCTCCCCTCGGTTTTATAGACCGGGAGCCAGCAAAAAAGGGACGTTTTGCGGTAAAATGACGGATGCTTGAAGACGCCGAAACTATTGCACGTTCATATACCTCTCTAGTCACAACCACAACGTGGCAACCACTTCCAACTCAAAAAAGACATGAACTTTTGCAAATTTTGCTATTTCAGAGGTAATAGAAATCGGATTCGTGTCATATTGTTAGCGTACTTTGCTCGATTTGACCAAACAATTTAAAGACAAATATTGAAGCTGTTTTTGGGAAAATCTCCTTTACTTTTTTTTAATTGGCAAGATTTCACTCAATTACCAGAAAACTACTCACATTTTTAAAAAAACGTTCATCTAACACTATTTCAAGATAAAATTTTGAAGAACAGATTTTATGAAGAAAAAATATGCCAACAATAAAGCGAGTTGAAGGAATGCGAAATACACGAAAAAGTTTTCAAACTTTTGCATTTTTCCGCAGTCAGAGGTTTTACTGAAAATTAGACTTGTCATACTTATGAGTGTACTTTGCTTTATACGAATGATGAATTATTAAAAAGTCACTTTTGTTTGAAAATATTTCGAAGATGTTGGGGGGGGGGGTCATGTACTGTATCCCCTAAATTAAAATATCAGTTTCGAATTCGAGGAACCGCGACATCACGCACATCGATCAGAGAATATCTGTTTTAATGAAAATCCTGAGTGCGGTTTAGGTAATAGTGCTGTTCCAGTGGCAATAGACTGACAGTCGCTTTGAGACAAAAACCTTTGCCAGATCAAGGTTCCCAAAAATGATTTTGACAACACTGTGTTTAGTAATGTAGAAAGAAATATACCACGTGCATGAGCAAGGAAAAACTAGTTTTTCGGGATCAGGGACTTGCAATGCGCGTTTCTTCCTTGCAAAACTGGCAATTATTATGCAGCCTTTCGTAAGTTTCCATATACTAAGTAATACTAGTGATAACGAGGAAGTAAAATGCCTCATCGTCGAAACTTATTTGGGCGATAGTATGTGACATAGGACATTCGAAAACGCAATACGGCAGCGTGCGCGTTTTAATTTATTTTATTTTCAAATCATCGCTACTTTTAAGATCGCAAACCATCCTTCGGAGAGGAAGTAAAACTGGTTGTTCCATATCGCAGATGGGTATGTAAATGATGCCTCTGAGCTAAATTCTCGAACTTCGTTGCTCTAATAAAACCTCCGTTCGCTATGTCGTGGCGAGAGACCTGCCCTCTTACTCGGTCTCTCGCTCAGAGGCATGCCGAAGTCATGGCTGAAATGAAAACCGCCAGCGATGGAGGGATTGGACTGTCGATACACGGCAAACACGATTCCTTTATATCCATTTACCCGGCAGTGGTCCGATACAGTGTACCAAGGAGCTCTGGATGCCACCCGAGATGCGTGTGAAAAGCGAGATAGAGCAACCCCACCTAGTTATACGTAGGCGGTGTTGGATGGAGGGGGGTGCGTCCTTGAACTCGCAGGGGCCTCCCATGGCCACCTGTTGCGCAACAGGCGGCCTTGCCCGGCGCAGCGTTTCCTGCGCGCCGCCTGCGCGACCTGCTTTCGGCTAATCGGTGCACTCCGCAAGTTCCGACATGGCATTCGTGGGCCGCGCTCTTATCTACCGCCTTGTCGCCTGTCCGAACGCTTTGCCTTGAGGGACACGCCGAAGCTCTTATCGGGCCTAATTTTGATTTCTGTTTCTTACCTGTTGGTTGGCGTAGTCAGGGTCAGCTCTAGACATTAAATTTTGGAGAAAAGTAGGGGTTCTTGGCCTTGTGATTCATAATACCAGTTTAAAAACTATATAGAAGAATGGGGAAATGGCAAGTTAGGTCTATTCGGTTTGAGAGACAAAGAATTCCCTTGCTAGTTTCTGAATTAATGTTTATTGCTTTCTGTTTACCAGTACCGGTACGGATAGACGATAGTATCTTGGAAATTTTGGGATTAGAATTTGAGGACTGGAGAAGGAGATGCTGTGATAATGTTGTACACTAATATTCAAAGCATGATGGTTATTTGGTCTGTAAGAGACGATATGTAATCGTTCAACATTAATACTTAATTCGCGAACTACACCTGGAGCTATCTCCGAAACATAGCTAACCTCAATATTTTGCTTTTCTTCTTGTTACATTATTTTTTCCACTCCTCTTCAGAGGGAGAGATCATTGTCTCCTATCCCGCCCCCTTTCGATAATCTCCACTGAATACGGAAACCTGAGTTTTTTAGTCGTGGAACATCAATATTTGGCTAGTTCATTCAGTATAAAATTGTTCTATGAGATAACATTTTCTAAGATTAACATGTTTAAAATTTCTAAAATTCATTAATTATCAAATCATTAATGTTCCCCATCCCGTTGTAACTAAGGTGTTAGACGCGTCTTATATGTTATCGCTATTGCTTCTTGTACGAACCTTATCTAATACGGCTCACCGTGAAACGCCTCTAGATAAAACATTGCCATATCACCTTAAGCGATGAATGGACATTCATTCTGCTTATATTTGTAGTATCAGAATCTTAAATGGAAAATGTTTATCTCTTTCTTGAAAAAGCTCCACCTTAAATAGTTGTCATTAATATTGCAATCTTGAATTGTCTGTGGAAGGTTTTTTAGAACTTGTGAAGAAAACTTATCATGCTGCATGATGCTTGAGGGATGGGTGAAATGAAGCATCGCGAGATGTATTAATTTAGCAGATCAGAACGTAAATAATAACGTATGCATTATAAATAGAAATGACAATGGAAACTGGGTAGTATTAAAAAGAACCTATTCACGTTTTTGAAAGGTGAATTACTTTAATGACCATGATCCCTGCATGCATTTTTTGAACACGCACATTTTTAGTACTTATTGCAGCGAATGGTTTGTGTTGCTGTGCTAAAGCATTCTTTGTTCTGCAGTTAGTGAATAATGTTGATGTTTTCCTGATTGTTTTGGACGGTTCTGACGAGAGTATTTGCCTATTTGTTGCGCAGCATTGAAGATGACTTCATCACGTGGAAGGACAAGTTCTGGCCGGCGGTGTGCGAGCACTTCGGCATCGAGGCAACGGGCGAGGACGTGAGCGTGCGTCAGTACCGCCTCACCGAGAACCCCGAGGTGGCGCCCGACCGCGTGTACTGCGGGGAAGTGGCGCGCCTGCACTCGCTCAAGAACCAGCGCGCGTGAGTGCCCCGCCCCCACGATCGCCACAGCGTCTTTCTTTTCCTTCCTATCTTTTCTTTTCCTTCCTATCTTTTCTTTTCCTTCCTATCTTTTCTTTTCCTTCCTATCTTTTCTTTTCCTTCCTATCTTTTCTTTTCCTTCCTATCTTTTCTTTTCCTTCCTATCTTTTCTTTTCCTTCCTATCTTTTCTTTTCTTCCTATCTTCTTTCTTTTTTCCTCGTCTTTCTGCATTCCTCATCCAGTTTCCCTGATCCATTGAGCAAATGCTGAGATGGCCCCTTGTTTTGCTTCTGGACAGAAATGTAACTTCCATTTATCTGTGCACTTCTAGAATTCAGTGGGAAATTTGGTTATTCGAATTATCGTTCTCCATGTTGTCGCGGCAGGAAGTGTTATTCCTTGACGAAAGACATGATGAGGGATAAGCGCTCAAATTTATTGCTGATTTACCCTTGAAAATAGATCTTATTACATCGGAGCGAATGTTTTTGTTAACAATCCTTGCAAAAAAACGCTCGTTTTTTTTCTGTATTGAAAATTCAATTAGTGTATGGCTAAGGAATGGGATCACATAATTTTGAAAACGTGCACAGAATTCACTTCTTCCCATAGCACGTCACACAGTTTTTAACTAGTTTTGACGTAAAATAAATAAATATGCTAGATTTGTTGAAGTGGCGAACTTGAGAATTGACTTCTCACATTTACGTGTCGGGGATGGACGAAAATTACAAACCAACCTAGCGACACAGACAAAGGTGGCCAGCTATTGACATTTTTACCAAAATCTCGATTCTTGTCTTATCCTGCAAATGCGCTCTTCTTCTCAAGACTTGATATCTTAATCTAATATCCACAATATTTATGAATAATAAAAGTATTTTGAATATATTTTTGATTATATTTTGAAAATAAATTTATGTGTAAATGTTTTAGGCCCTTTGATGCTAAAAATCCATTCCTTGCCAAGATCACTGTGAATCGTGAGCTACACAAGGCTGGCGACCGTTCCTGTATGCATATTGAATTTGATATTGAAGGTTCTAAAATGCGTTACGACTCAGGTATTGTATTCTTATCTGAAGTTTAATTCCAGAAGTTGGATTATTTTTAAAGATATTAACATAAGTGGTATATTTCAGGTGATCATTTGGCTGTATATCCTACAAATAATGAGCAGTTGGTAAATCGAATTGGTGAACTTCTTGGAGTTGACTTGGATGTTATCTTCACTCTTACAAACACTGATGGTAGGCAAGATATTCAGTGAAGTGAATTAAGTCTAATTTACTTGACTTGTCAATAGATTTAAAAAATAGTTTATTAGGAATAATGTCTTCTTGGGCTTAGCCATATGAGATAGAAATATGCACTAGATTCTTCTAGAAATGGGTAAGAAAATATCAATGAAAAATTTGGTCAAAAAATATGCTTAAAAAAATTTTCATTAGTGCATGGTATAAGTATACAACATCTCCCCCGCTACAAGCACACATTCTTGCTTCAATCATGGATATCGTAAATACTTGTAAATACTATTGAATAATAGAAAGCTTTTTTTCCTACATTTTACTGCAGTTTTAATTTTTCTTGTCAGATGGATCCCTTTTTTAACACAGTAAGGATTCTTCTAAATCATAATTTTTCTCTGGAGGTAGCCCATTTAGAATTTTTTTAAAATATTATGTCTATCAGGCTACACATTTTTACCAAATTAGAGAATGTCGACAAAATTTCAGATTTCATATCAGTAAATACTTTTTGTTTATTTCATATTATTCGTTGCAAAAATATTTGATTTACTTTCAGAAATCTATATAGTTTCAATGTTAATTATTTTCTTTTGACTATCCTAACCAGTAATTAAATATAATCATTTGTAAATAATTTGTTTTCAGAGGATTCCAGCAAGAAACACCCATTCCCTTGCCCCTGCTCATATAGAACAGCTCTGACACATTACCTGGACATTACATCCAATCCTCGCACTCACGTTCTCAAAGAACTCGGTGAATACGCCAAGGACCCTAAGGTAAGTTCCATACAACTTTTCAGTCATGTGTTGCATGAAACCAGTTGTATTATGGTAGGGGTTTTACCTCTAAATTTTGATGTTTTTATCATTTTGAGAAGTAAATTGGAAAGGATACCTCCTTTTTTAGGGCTTCTTACGAGAGGTTTTAATTGTATTATAATTTAGTAAAAATAAGATTCCAATGAAATGCCAATTGAAATTTGCACTTTTCTCTTTCACTGAAGTGAGACATCAGATTAGAAAAACAATGTTTTCAGACTGATAGAAAGTGAAGCCAAATACTTTTGGAAACCTCCATCTGTTTTGTAGTATTTTAATTTTTAAATTAATAATTAATAGTGCTCTAATGAATATGCAACCTTAATTTTGTCTCTAACTTTTCAAATTTTCCTAGATAGAATTTTATAAAATGTTCACGTAATTTTTTCTCCGTGTGTGACAAATGTTCACTCTCTCCTTTTGTTTTCAACATTGATTTGCATACTTTCTGGTAATCTTTGATTTGTTAATTTCTAAATATAGAACTTTAATAACTAATAAAATTATAATAATAAAAATGCTAAAAAAACAAACAAACAAAAAAAATCTGGTGAATAAAAAGAAACTAAAATTTAAATGAAAATATGTACCCTTTGTGAATTACAATAAGCTATATTGCTGACTCAGTTTTAACATACAATGAATTTGATCCTTTGTGTCTTTTGAATACACAAGAATGATCAAAAAGTATTTAAGAGTAGTACATACTTTGGGGTAACAGTTGCAGTCCATTAATTTCGCATTGATTAAGGACCTTCTAACAAAGAAAATAAAGTTTTGAATGAATGTGACGTACTCAGATAAAATACTTATTTTAAATGCCTAGAAAACAGAAATTCCGCATTATACAGAAAATTACTACCTACAAATAAAAAGGTGAAATATAAATGAAATAAAAGTAGGAATCAATGAATAAAAATCCATGGAAAGGAAAATTTATAAATGAACTAATATATATGTTACAAAAACAGGCATTTCATTTTTTATATTATTAATGTTCACTTTATAACTTGTGAAATCAGGATATATCATGTGTACCCAAATAATAAATACTTTTTGTTGTCTTTTAGGAACAAGAGAAGCTCAAATCAATGGCAAGCACCAGCCCAGAAGGAAAACAACTGTATAATCAATGGATTATTCAGGAGAATCGCAATATTGTGCATATTTTGGAGGATTTGCCATCTTGCAAGCCTGCATTGGACCATCTCTGTGAACTGCTTCCACGCTTGCAAGCTCGCTATTATTCTATCTCTTCTTCACCTAAAGTAAGTATTTTATTGTAGATTTGTCCCTTTTAACAAAGTTTATTTAGACATGGAATTCCTAAAAATTGTTTTTATTTTTTGACAGGTATATGCAAATACAGTTCATGTAACTGCTGTGTTGGTAGAATATGAAACTCCAACTGGTCGTATCAACAAGGGTGTAGCAACTAGCTGGTTGAAACAAAAACAGCCTGCTGAACCAGACTTCCCTCTTGCACCAATATACATTCGAAGATCTCAGTTCAGGTACCATTCTTTTTCTTTTTTGGATGTATTGCATTGCCACTTATATTTATCATCATTTGTGTTAATTTCTAGGAGAAACACTATCGCAATATTTATATCCTAGGATGTTTCAATGAAATATAAAAAGCAGATACAGTGGATAGAAGTGTTTTTTTTATAAATTAATGTCAAATATTAATATTTCTGAATTATTTCTTTGTACACCTCAACAATTTTGTGTTTATGGTGAAACATACTATTATTACAATACAGAGGCAAGGCAAAGCGTTTTGCAAAGTCATCACAAGATGTGCGTAATATTCTGGGCTATTTTTCAGAAGCTACAGGAAGACAGGTTATTTTAAAATTATTTCTTCGATGATCTGTCTTTAAAACATCCAAACAACACACTATTTTGGTTTTATTTCTCCACATTTAATTCAATAGATCTCCTGAACACCTTAAGCTATATTAAAATGGAAATTGGTATAGACTTCATCAGTTTTTGGTTTCTGTGGCCATGGACGAGATGTAAGATAAGATCATGTAATGGCCAAAGAAAAACATTTTTCGGCAGTCTTTCTGCCAGTTTGTCCTTCCCTTGCTCGATCTGTCTGTTTTTCCATTGGACGGTTAGTCTGTCTTTCCGTTGGTCGGTCAGTGGGTATTTGCGTCTCTGTCTGTTAGTCTTTGCGTCCATTCGTTTCTCCTACTGCCTGTCGTCAACAACGCTAGCGCCTAAACTGTAAGCAGGATTTTCACAAAAATTTATATTCCTTAATCGATTTGTCTGATAACATCACCCTTTGAATTTAAAATGTATATTTTAATTTTTTCGGGGATAGAATACTGTACATGATACCTTAACACCATTTTCAATATTTTCCCACCAAAATGGCTCAAAATGGTTGATTTTTTGTCGGATAGAGCAATGCATGCTTATAAAAAATGTCCAGGTCCGATTTCCATTAAATTCTCTGAATTTTCGAAAATTGCAAAATTTTAAAATATTTTCGACGTTTCTCTACAATTAAAGATGCAGATTTGGCTTCTGAGTGATAGTCGTTCTTCAAAATTAGATAACAAAAGGAGCTGATTTACCATATGAACTCCAATTTGCATTGAAATCTCAGAGTTTTCGAAAATTACGAAAGTTACAAATAATGTGAGAAAGTATGTGTGCTCAAACACCACTTATTATTTTGCTTTGTCATCGCTGCAACTATCAATGACTGGACGCCTCACCTCTGTTACACTCTTATTAGACAAGAAAATCTATTGAGTTTTTAAGTCAATATTTATTCAATCAAGGTAAAGAGTATATTCTATTTGTATTAGGTATGTTATGAACTTTTTCCTGAATTTTCCTAGGTTACCAACACGTCATCAAACACCCATTATCATGATTGGACCGGGCACTGGTTTGGCTCCTTTCCGTGGCTTCATTCAAGAAAGAGACATTGCTAAGGAAGAAGGTATGGATTTTTTTTATAAAGAAGGAATTGTATTCTTTCCAATCCTGAAAACTTGTTTTCTTTTGCTTCAAGGATTTTATTTTCGCAATTGTCTTTTTAGTTTTGGGAATAATTCTTTTAAATTTTCCCAGAAGATGACTTGTATCTAAACTCCAAAATATATTTTTTTTCTAGGAAAACCTGTTGGTGATACTATTCTGTATTTTGGGTGTAGAAAGAAGTCAGAAGATTTCATTTATCAGGAGGAACTCGAAGAATATGTTAAGAAAGGAGTGCTTACGGTATGATTATTTAAAAAAATATTAAAATATAATTTTCAATGTTTATTATAAGTATAGGCTTATCATGCATAAGTAGAGACCTTTGTCCCCTCAATCAAAATCTTGTTTTATTTAGTTACATATAATGCTTTTTATTATACAGATGCATGCAGCATTTTCAAGAGATCAACCCAACAAAGTTTATGTTACACATTTACTGGAGAAAAATATGGATGAAATATGGAGAGTAATTGGAGAGAATAATGGACATTTGTATGTATGTGGGTAAGTAACTGAATCAATAGTAATTACATTCTCAGTCTCTTGTGTGTTCAGATACATTCAGATACTAATAAGAACTCATTTTTGTAGTGATGCCAAAAATATGGCCAGAGATGTCCATAACATTGTTTTGAAAGTTGTCCAAGAGAAGGGCAGTATGAGTGAAGCAGAAGCATTAGCATATGTAAAGAAAATGGAAGCTCAGAAACGCTACTCAGCAGATGTTTGGAGTTGAAGAAATGATAATATAGGACCAAAGGAGATAACTGCCACTAGTGTAAGAATGTAATGGGCAGTGGTAGGGTATTCATACCCTCACACACCACTGTTCAGTGCCAGTTTGCCACGTGCAGACCAACAAAATGGGTACAGTCCAAAGTGCAGGAAAGTGGGAAGTAGGAAGTGCTATTTTAAGTGTTTAAACGGAAAAAGCATGACAAACTGTGCGAATAGTTCAATTCTGTTGGTAATGTTAACAGCACATAAAGCACTTTGCTGTGGACAGTGATAAGATACATAATATTTTAACAACAATTATTTTTAAGTTGTACATTTGTTTTGAATTATTTTGTTAGGGTGGATAAGGTATTTCTATTTACGAGACCAGGTAGTGCCTTGTTGTGCACATCTATTTGATATCATAATACATTTGTTAATAAAATCACAGCATCTGTTATGTATTATATTGTTTTTGTTTTTACCTAAGATCCTTCCATGACCTATGTTAATATGGGAAATCATAATTATACTACATGCCAACTACTATGAAAATCAATTATTTGAGCAAAGTTTCAGTTCAATTCAGTTGCATTGCCAGCCTGGTAGACAGTGATGTTCTGGAGTATGAAGTTATGGACTGTCAATGCAAAAATTGTACTTGCATGGGCTCAGTATCATTTTATCACATTGCAAGTCTTGCATGTGACTAATTAGGAGGATTGAGGGATCAGTGGGATGAGCTATATAATAATTATTGTTATTATTACTACTACTGCTAGTACTACTACTACTACTACTACTACTACTACTACTACTACTACTACTACTACTGAAACTACTCCTGATACTACTATGTATTACATTTTGCTGTCTAAAAATCTACTGTATCATTTTTTAAATTCGTCTATTTTGCATTGTTTGCTATAGTATTCAAACAAAACAATAAAACACAAAAATACATGTGAGAAATTAACAAAAAAAAGTTCGTATATAACATTGTAATTCAAGGTTACTTGCTGCTGTTATCTGGCACAATGAATGAATTCACAGATTTTTCTGCCACAAAACTCGTTCACTGCAAAAAAATTGTTTGCCATCTTGAATATATTTATGAGGAAAGAAAAGAATAGTTGGGCTGAAGAATGTTGTTAATTTAAAATGGATCACTTAATTTAATGAGATTCTTTGTCTCTTGGTGTTAACTAAATTTTCTGAAAAACTGCTTCAAATTTTTCTTTCAATACTTGAACAGAGCAATGTACACTTAGGGAAATTGCACAAGTCCAATTTTCATCAAGACCTCAAAAATTGAAAAAGTTTGTAATTTTTTTGATCTCTTCCTACAATTACTATATTGACATAAATAAATAAATAAACAAACAAACACAAACAAAAACAAATAAACAAGTCAAGAACCCTGGATTGAATTTGAATGCTAAAATTGGCATCCAGTGTCAGGAATACTACCACTGTTTGCAAACTCGAAGTCAAAGAATACACTTTGTTAGGACAACCGATAAACAAGATGTAATATTCCATGCTTGGTGTCAAAACGCTATGCTGATGGACACGGTCCCGAACACATTATATGAAACTAGTGGTGCTACAGAATGGCACAGACTTTCTCGTAGTAAAGTTTTGTAATTTCTTTGGTGCGAACTGGCTTTACGGTTTTGCTCCATCCTCTTGTCAGCTGCCATCTATCGTCGCCGAACGTACTTTTTTTGTTGTTGACATTTTCTCAATCTTTCGGCTTCCTAACAGTAAATCCAAAATGCTAGTTTATGAATATTAAAGAATAGTCAAACCTCTTCATAAATGGCAATTTCCATTGACAAAATTTGGAGCAGTTTTTAAGAAAATGGCGTTTAAGCGTTACTGTAAATGCGACCTTTGAAGCTCTTTTTCACGGGAATCATTGAGTTTTCGAAAAACTTCATTGGGAATCATTTGAAGAATTGGCACTCACAAATGCAATAATGTATATAAATTGCTGGAAATGTGCATATTAACGACGCGAGGCATATTTCAAATTAATTTTTGAAAAAACAAAAGAATACTCCGAAGTGAATTTTACATCACATTAAACAGTGCAATTAGCAATATCCGTTGGAAAAGTTTGAAGAACAAAATTTGGAGTCATTTTTGAGAAAACGGCGTTTCTGAAAATGCGATTGAGCGTTTCTGAAAATCCGGAAATTTGAGCTCGTTTTCACAGAAAACATTTTTCTGTTTCCAAAAATCTGTATGTAACATTATTTAAAGCATATGTACTCATAAATATAATAATGTGAAGAAATCGCATGTAATGTAAATATTAACGACGAGAGAGATAAGTCAAGAAATGACATTTTTGTATTTTTTGAAGAAAAAAAAAGCATACAGCAATATGACGTTTATGTCATCGCATAGGCTATATTTGGCACTACCTCTACCAAAGTTTAAAGAAACAAATTGCACCGTTTTTTACAAAATCTTGTTTTTTGTTATTTTTTTAAATTGCAGATATTGCACGCACTACTGCGCGAAATCTACTAAAATTTTCAAAAAAGTATACCTGATGTGAAAAAAAAAGAACTATTTATGGATAACGAATTTCATTTGAAGGAAAAATCTCCGTCTTCAATTTTGTAGTTGTAGAAAGACGCCGAAAAAAATTCAAAATTTTGCAATTTTCGAAAATTCAGAGTTAACCGCGAAAATCGGACCTACTCTGTTAACGTTTGCGAGTCAAAATATCACACTGAAAACGAGTGCATTATGCCTCATTCACAATGCAAACTTAAACGTAACGTAAGCCGTAAACTTATGCAGTAAACTTTTCACGTAAAAACGAGCATTCACAATGGCAAACGTAGGTTTTGCCTGAACCAATCAGAATTCAACATATTGATCGATTCGTTGCTAGCATTTTTTTCGACTCTCCTATCGATTTCGCCTTTTGCATTTGCGAGCAGCTGTTGCGCCCCTACCTATTGAGGTTATATGCGAGCAGTGAGCTTTAAATTGTGTACCGCAAACTCCACAAACTTCTCTGCTCTACCTTTCGACTATACACACCAATACACACGCATAAACAAAAATCGATCTGGAGTCGACCTTCGTTCTCGCGGATTTTGTTGTGCATTTGTTTTTTTCATGCTGCTCTCTGATTGGTCTTCGGTAGAATTTCGACGTAAACTTAAACGTAGAAGCTTGGAGCTTGCGAGCTCTTAAGTTTACGTCTTACGTCTACGTTTACGTCAAGGCATTGTGAATGGTCTCGCTTTATAACCCATTTCTAGGTTTTGCGGCTACGTTACGGTTACGTTTAAGTTTGCATTGTGAATGAGGCCTTACTGTTTCCCGCTTATACGAGTGAAATTAGCCACCATTTCGTTCGGTTTCACTGTAAGCGAGTGATATAAAAAATTATTTCCGTGTGTGACAAAATTCACTCCTAGCTGACGAGTGAGTTAGTCCCTTCACTCTCGTTTGAGTCAGTTCAGCGGAGCGTACTCTGAAGATCAATCGGAACGACACATATACTCTCTGCGACAGTGTTGCAGAGCACTATACTGCGGTTTTTTCAGTTGAACTTGACGTTTCGTCAGCGGTTCGGCCAGCTGTGATAGTGCTCCAATCGAGAGCTTTTACGTCACTGCATATAGTGATTGTAAAAAAAACCGCAATATATGAGAAATCGCGCGGGTATTCATTGCATGTGTAAATGTGATGTTTTAATTAAGAGATGAACAACTCAGTATTTGCAATTTGCGTGTACTTGATGTTCTAATAATTATGAATACACGTACGAAAATGTATTCCACTGTTAAGAATGTAGTTACATCTGCGGGGTACATGATCTCCATTTTGAGGAGATATTTCTTGCTTTTTTGTAATGAATCAAAGCGTGTGGATGCTTCAAAAATAGAAGATTGTCAGTGAAGATAATTATCAAATATAAATGTTAGTATATATTGGAATTAGCTGAAAGTATAGTCACTTTGAAGGTTATGTGAATTGTACTAATAACCCCCAGAATTTTTTTTAAAGAAGTAAATATAATGTGGGTAAGGTTGTACTGTACCCACATGGTACATTGTGTCCAAAAAAAAAAAAAAACAAAACAAAACAAAACAAAACAAAACAAAAAAAACACACACACCCTTCAGTAGCATATAATGAATCCATCAAGTCTTAAGATGATTTAAGTGAATTAAGATTATTTCAATTAAGTAGTATCAATTCTTTGTATGTCTTTTATGCACCCTGCAGGAGATGCATATGGCCATATCTGAAACTGTAAAATGATATGTGTAAATGATAAGTGTTTCCACATAAGAAAATACCCTAAAAATTCAACAAGGCGGAATTTCGGTACTGTCAACCTAAACGCGGCTAGTTTAAATGTACGTAGTGTTCTTCAAAAATGCAATTTGCTAAAATGATGTGTTAATGTTGTTTTATGACTTATAAATCGCAACAGGCGTCCAGTAAATTAATTTAATTTATAATTTACGTATGAAATTGTATTTTTATTATTACTTATAAAATTAAATATAATTCACTTAATTAAATAAATTAATTGTAAATTTAAGCACATTTGAATTTTCAGAATGAAGAAAAACTTAAAACTGAAGAATAAATGAAATGGTATAATGTTATTTTATTATAAAACTAGCAAAAATGCTATAGGAGATTTATAGAATAAAGATTAAATGAAAAGCAAGAATCAAAATAATTTTAATTTTCTAACAATATACAATGTAGTGAAATAAAACTATTTTTTACTGAACTAGAAATATTTGTATCATAGTGACTTTATGATACAATATATACAATATAACATCAACACACAAAAACAATCAACAACATATTGAAGGAATTAATAAATTATCCATTGTATGGAAATGACAAATGTTGATATATTACACATTTTCAATAGTTATAACATACATATCACGTTTACCCATTAAATTGAAATGAATAAGATTTTAAACTTGTTGGATTTAACCATCACAAGAACTGATGAAAAGTTTTCATTTAATTGGTGTCAGAAAGTTACTAGTTCTTGTAGAGAACTTAACTTTTATTCTTCCCATCAAGAATCTCAAAAATTTTGCTATTATTTATAACCTGGTAGATAGAGCAAATTTTTTGGTAGAAAATAAACATCAAGTTAAAAATTTAGAAATTATCTACAACATCTTAAGATATAATTCATCTAGAGATTTAATTCACAAATACATTTTAAAAAGGATTAATAAACTTAAATTAAATTTGGATTCCACATCACATACAGCACAAGATACCACTGAAAGGAAACCCTATGTAATTATACCTTTTTACTTTACCATAGACAGCAAAATCAAAACACTATTGAATAAATTTGGAGTACAGGTGGTGTAATCTTTCCTCCCTCCACCTGTCCTCCCGTATTCACGCCCCCGCGTTTTGGGCGCCACTGTAATGTTTTCCTCTATCGAACTCCCGTTATTCAATTCACGTCCACACGTTTGGGCGCCACTGTAATGTTTCTACCTCTTTCTATATCCGTCCCACCTGCTCCATTCTACGCACCACTTAACGTTCTTGGTCTCAAACACTATGGTGCCCTAGCTCTCACATTTTCCTATCATAATCCTATACTTCGTAGAATCTTCTTCGTTTGGTTGAGCGCCTGGTTTCGCTGACATTCTTTGACAAAACAAGATCCTCACTCACCTGTTGCCCGTGCCTCAGCTAGCATATACAAATAGAGCCTTACCTGGGCATGACAACTGTGATCAATCCATACGGAATTGAAACGGGATACCTGCACATTCGTGCCTGGGTCAGTTTCTAGCTAAATACAAAACAATACTCTTAATCCAGGTATACATGAACCGCAATGAGCGTTCATTCATTTATTCGCCTTTTTTTTTCAATTAACCAGTTGTCAAGGCAGCTATTTGACACTCTCTTATATAAATTGCCCCTGTTATGGCATGCAAAATTTTACACAATGGCATAAATGCCCCGGATTTGAAACATAAACAAATACAAAACCATTCATTCACACTTAAAAACATAAACAAAGGAAACATTCACACCGGAATGCGCATTTTGTCGTGACTTTATACTGTTATTACTCTTAACTTAATCAACACGACTTGGTCTTCGACAGAATCTTCAAAATTCACTCCCCCCTCTTTACTTTTCAAATGAAAATATAGATGTATATTTGTTCATGCGACTTTCCTGGTGCTGCTCATATGCGGCGACACACACTGCCATCGCCTGTTGTCGACCAATGTTTTGGTACACAGCTCGTGTACCCAACTCCGTCCAATCAGCCGCTACCAGTTCTTGAAATCCATGAATCACCATCAAAGTCCCCGTTCAAAACTGTACGATGTACCTCGCACGAACTCATCAAGTTTCATAAAATGTCCGATCGTTTTCGCGTCCTAACTTACGCCAATTCCCGTTTTTGCAATTTAGTCCACTAAATTGTTCGCAGATAATTTAAACTTCATCTAATTGATAGTGTTCCCTCATAGACTTTCACAAACTACACCAAAATTTCGAATTTCCTATCATACTGATACGGATGATGCGTACGCCGCGAGAGTTCAACTCACACTGCCCTATCCTCTCTTTGGCATTGTTGGTCCAGAAACTCTGGAAACTTTTTCTAAAACACTTGCCCATCACTGCAAAAACATATCGTAATACGTTCATAGTTCTACGTTTTACGGGCGTCTTGCGTTTCATTACTGGTTTCATAAATCGTATATTCTTTAATTAAGAAATGTCACATCGTTATATTTCTTCCCCTTCTTTTTCTTTCTTTAAAATAAATATTTCCGTGTTATTTATCCATTATGACGTCATTCCAATACGTCAGGCTGTGGTCGTTTGTTTTTACTAATCCCTCACGTAATAAATCCTAATATTCAATTTATCTCGGTCCTGTGTTGATTTTCCCGTGCCGTGGCTAACTTTGTCGTGATCCTAATATTATACTCTACAATTCCAGAAAGTTTGAAGTCATTTCATCAAGGCGTTCTCGAGATATTTATGAAAACTGGTTTATTTGATTCTTTTGCTATCACAACAATGGGTTCTATTGTATCCGTTTCTAAACGTTCTGCATGCGATTTGTACCGTTTCTTGTATCTTCATAACTCGCGGTTCGATTTTCCTGATTTTCGCTTTAGATTTTTCCTGAAATTCTGTTCTGACCATTGTTTATATTGCCCTTTCACGCTTTTCGCGTTTTCCGCTAATTTCTGAAAATTATATGTCTGCGTCGTCGTCGTCGATTGTTTCTTCTGTAGTTTAATGTCTATCTGATGAGATAAAATTTCACTTTCGGGATCTGCGCGTTCTGGGGTTGTTGCAAATCATTACAGTGGTTTTAAAAATTTGTAATAAACTAAGTCGATTCATTACATAAGGTAAAGATCACACAGCCTTGGAACTAAGACACAATGTTATTTACATAATTTACTGTAAAACAACAGGATGTAATTCCACAGATGTAGGTACCACCAAACATGCCCTAAATCAACAAATAAAAGAGCACAAAGACAATATCAAACTAACAGCTGATAAAAATAATACCAAAAACAAGAGCCAAAAACAGAATTGACGATAACCAGGCAATGGATTGGGAAAGTATTTCTATTCTTGAAACAGAAAATAATTATCATAAAAGGTTACTTGCTTTGTATATATTTAATACAAATGGAACTTTGAACATCCAGACACCAACAACTTACATATATCTGTAAATCCCTGTTCAAGTAAGTTTTGTTTGGACAAGACTGTCCCTTGTTCCTATATTATACTCAACATATCATTCTTTGTGTATAAGTTTACTTATAATTGTTGAATCTCTTTCGAATCCTATTATGTTATGCTTTGGTTATGACTGGATTGTGACATTGTTGGCATTTATAGTGTGTATACATTCCTTGAATCCGTCTTTAACTCTACACTAGGTATTCATTTTAGCTTTGGTTGTATGACCGAGCAGTGTAATTCATAATGCTAATGTTGCACTTCAACTACTTCACCTATATGTGGGTGACCATACAATACATTATATTTTGAAAGTTGGGTGGCATCCATATCATTGTGTTATGTTATATCATACGCAGTTTTTAACTGTTTTTTGACGTAAATAAATAAATAAATAAATAAATAAATATCATCAATCTATCTGATGATTCTCCATCTTGATGACGACTCTGCTCTGATGTTATATCCTAAATGAACTTTGTGCAGCCATACCAAGATAAGACCTCCTTTTTAATTAAAATCACTTCCATTATTTTATATAAATAGTAATGTTACATAGTAGATTTTTTTTTTGTATTTTAGATTGGCCTACACATTTTTGTGAGATACTCTATACCAGAAGAAGACCCCCATACTAGAGTCGAAATGTGCACGATTAAGAGTTTTATCATGTAATATAATATTTATGTATTACAAATTTTATGTCTGTTTTATTGGCCTTTATCTCATTTTAATCTATCATAGACAAATATCAATTTTTATTAATTAAATATACAATGGCATGAATCGTAGCTAAATGAAAAATCCAGCTAACTTCAGAAAAATATAACTTCTTTGAACTTGTAACAATTCCCTCAATTAATCATCAAGAACAAGTTACTCCGTCAAGAATTTGATTAAATCATTCTCAGTTCTCTCTTAAATTTTTTATTGAAAAAGTTCCATAACCGACTTGTACTATCTGCAATACTATTCTGTCAATAAAGCATATCCTTCTGGAATGCCCCATCCACAATGAAGAGAGAAAAAGTGCTTAGAAAATGAAAGTTTTAGTGCAATTTTATCATTGCCAAGTTATTAAGAAAAAGTGATACAAATTTGTAAAAATGTTGATATTTTAAGATTTGTAATTGCATTTTATTAATGTATTAGTCATTCATGACATGTAAAGTTTATGTGGCTTAAAACAAAATAATTTAAAATATCAGATATATGATTTCATGTAATTTGAAGGTTCTGTAAACAATAAACTTATGCACCAAGGGTGGTCAGATTTAAATGACAAATTGCAAGGAGCAGTCATTAAAATTTCTTGAACTTCATTGGTCCACAGCAAATTATATTCACATCAATTATTCACTTTTTTAACAACAATTTTAGTGCCTAATGCCCTTGGGCTGACAAACATTACAAAACATCCTGGCATTTACTTTAAGCAAACAGGGAAAACCAGTGAAAACAAAGGAATAAGTATGCTATCATATATTGTATAAAATAAATTGAATAAAAACCTGAATTAATCCTCAGTTGGAGATTTTAAAAATGATCATTAAAAATCAACATTGAGAAATTTTACATATATTGATAGCATACCCATTCTCCCTATCAGGATGGTGCCTGAGAGTGGATTTCTAGCACACAGACAGGAACTTGCGTTAAAATAATGGAAGCGTTGACTTTTTCAACAATATATAAAATTAATGGAAATTCCATTGTTAGAAAATGAAAAATCTTCTGTTAAACACAGCAACCCTGCAACCTAGAAATATTAATGCAGTATCTAATGTCAATCATGTTATATTCAATAAACAGGCATGTTATTTGTTAGAAGAACAAAAAGTTTTGCTAGAAAAATCTTTGAGCAAAAAGTAATGTACAATGAATAATGTTCTTGAAAGGAAAAAGCCTAAAAGTATCAAAAAATGTACATTACCAAATTGAATACAAAAATCTTATTACTTAACTTATGTGTTACTTGAAACTCCCAACACCAATGAATATCCTAATTCTCCAGTAGAAAACATTACCAATAAAATTTGCTTCACATTAGAGTATTCAAAACTATACATGTCAATAAAATTTACTTTCACTTTAATTTTTATTTCACTTCAAAACTCATTTCCATTTCAACAAAATAACTAGATAAAATGATGTATTTTCAGAACTCCACGATTGCATATCTAAAATATTTAATAATGTAATGTAAAGTAAGTTTCACTCACATGTCCACTCTTTGAAGTAAATGAATGAAATTTTACAATTTTATATATACATTTGAATAACAACATACTTGTATTTATACATAATATATAAATAAATACTACTCTTCATACTAAGAATATAATAATACGCTACACACAAAGCCTTTCCCTGTCAAACACACTGATCATTTTCCCATTGTCTAATAACCACCTCACCTTATCCTGAATATTCCACCTTGCCCACATGCTTCCTTCCTGAAAAAACAGACATTTCTCTAAAATATGTTCCCAGTCATCCTCTTCCATCTCACAGATCCTGCATTTTCCCTCTCACTATTTAGCCAATATTTACTTGTTCTCATTTCATATCTGTCTATCCTACATCTGTCACTTACCTTATATTTACTTTTTGAATAGCTGGGAATATCATCTATCAGAATAATTTTACACCATTTAACTCTTTGTAGTATATAAAATTCATATCACTTAGCAATTGTACTTCATCTGAATAAAAAATCTGTGGCACTAACAGTAACGTTTAACAATATTATGAGAATAATGTAAAAGAAATTGATTAACCATAAAATATTTGATGAATTAATTAATAGTGATTGATTAATGGTAAATTAAATGCTACTGTTAACTAGTTTCTTTTGGTTGCATTGAGAAGGCAGGGGTTCACTCAGGATATGACAATCACATTGAACCTATTAACGCATACTCACTTATTTCACATTACAACCACACTTGATCCAAACACTAACTGAAGCACTAGAAGGTACAATTGACTGTAATATAAGAATATTAATACAATAATTTGCAATTATCACATATCCACAATTGGGTAAATTCAAGAAATACCTTTCCCAGGCACAGTGAGACCCAACAGGAGTTTTAACAGGCTTTCCTGTCTTGTAATCTTTTATAATGTTTGGTAGCATTGTATAAGGTCTCTGTAATATATTGTAATAAAATAATTATGATTCAAATATATTTATCTTCAATAATAATAATAATAATAATAATAATAATAATAATAATAATAATAATAATAATAATAATAATAATAATAATAATAATAATAATAATAATAATTTAGGAAAATTAAGGCTATAAATACCTATGTAATTCCAGTGCTGACCTACAGCTTTGGTATTGTCAAATGGACACAAACTGAACTAGATGCATTTAATACAAACTGCAGAGTACTTTGCACCAGATTTAGATGTCACCACCCTAAAAGCGCAGTTGAGAGATTCCACCTACCTAGATCTTTAGGAGGAAGAGGTGTCATAGATATTGTTAATCTCCATCACCAACAACTGGAGAGACTGCGTCAGTACTTCCACGAAAAAGCTAATGGAAGCAAGATACATCAGATTGTAACATACATTGACCGGAAAATTACACCATTGAATTTGTCTGATGAAAAAATGAACCTACAAAAGCAAATACAGACCAATGAGATGAAAATCAGCAACTGGAAAGAGAAGTAACTTCATGGACGCTATCCATACCAGATAGAGGGAGAACTGATGGACCGTAAGTCGTCAATTAAATGGCTGTGCTTGGGAGAACTTTTTGCGGAAACAGAGGGTTTCATGGTAGCTATTCAGGACCAAGTAGTATCAACTAAAAACTACCGTAAATTTATCCTGAAAGACACTAACGTTCGTGATGACAAATGTCGGCTATGTGGAGAACATAGGGAAAATATAGATCACATTATCAGTGGATGCAGCTCTCTAGCATCCTCAGAATATACAAAACGACATGACGACGTTTGTAAAGTGGTTTATCAGCAACTATGCCACAATAATAACCTTTTGACGGGTAACCGAACACCATACTATAAGTACACACCCGAACCAGTCATTGACACAAATAATCACAAAATGTACTGGAACAGGTCCATAATAACAGATAGGTCTGTATCATCTAATAAACCGAACATTGTATGGCATGACAAGAAAAACAAAAAGGTGTATCTGATTGATGTCGCAGTCCCGTTAGCTCACAACATCCCAAAGAAAAGAAGTGAAAAAATTCTAAAATATCAACCTCTGGCAAACGAGATAAAGGAAATGTGGAGCGACCTGGAAATGGTGACGATTGTACCAATAATTCTAGGCGCCACTGGTGAAATTCCTAAGTTCCTACATGAATCCCTAGCTGAACTGCATCTGAAGAAGGGGTTATACATCCAGATGCAAAAGATTGTAATACTGGACACATGTAACATCGTGAGGAAGTTTCTGAACATTGATGGTTGATCCAGTGCTGATTATGACAGTTGGAACGTGTATCTCTTGTTCATGGTAACCGAGATGCACGTGTGGAAACAGGTTAAATTGTGATAGTGATAATAATAATAATAATAATAATAATAATAATAATAATAATAATAATAATAATAATAATAATAATAATAATAATAATAATAATAATAATAATGATTGGAGAAGAGAAGAAACGCTGTGAACCTCTTACCAAGATGCTTTACCAAGAATTTACAACTGAAGAAGTCAGTGAAGTAATCAAGAACCTATTAAATTGGAAAGCTCCAGGACCAGATAAAATTCATAATTTTTGGTATAAAAGATTATGGTGCACTCACCAAAGGCTGGCTGAATTGATCAATGATGTCATACAACAACCAGATAAGATGCCAGAATTTCTTACCCAGGGAATTACATATCTGATATCCAAAGACCCACAAAAACAAGAAGATCCAACAAAATACCGCCCTATTTCTTGCTTGCCAACGATGTATAAAATCATTACATCGTGCCTTTCACAACGGATATACACCCACTGTAGAGACAACGATATTATTGCAGTTCAACAGAAAGGCTGTAGAAAAGGCTCCATGGGTTGCAAAGAACAATTAGTCATAGATTCAGTAGTGTGTGGTCAAGCATATGCAAAACATCGCAACTTGTTCATGGCGTATATTGATTACAAAAAAGCCTTTGATTCTGTACCACATACCTGGCTGATAGAAATACTTAAGATCTATGAGGTTGATACAAAAGTTGTCTCCTTCTTGGAACATGTTATGTCGAAATGGCAAACAAAAATTATCTTAAGTATTCCTGTTGACAACATCCAAACTGATACAATCAATGTGCGAAGAGGTATTTTTCAGGGAGACTCACTAAGTCCCCTCTGTTTTGTCATCTCTATGAATCCAATATCTAATCTCTTGAATTCCACTAAATGTGGATTTGGAATTAAATTGGGAGCAAGAATGAACTTGAACAACTATTGAGTATTGTGGAATCATTTTCAAAAAGTATTAACATGGAGTTCGGCCTGGAAAAATGTCGAACATTGAATATTGTAAAAGGAAAGCTCCAAGAGGGAGCCTTTGAACTTGAAAATAAACAATTGATACAAGCGATGTCTGCTGAGGAAACGTACAGATACCTGGGAGTGAGACAGGCAAGGCACATTGACCAATGTAAAATGAAAGATGAAATTGCAGAGGAATTCTTCCGAAGAACCCGAAAGCTCCTGAAAACAAAGTTGAATGGAAGAAATATCCTAAAAGCTATTAACACCTATGCTGTCCCAGTCTTAAACTACTCATTTGGCATTATTAAGTGGAGCAAAACTGACATTGAGAACTTACAACGGAAAATGAGAGTTTTAATGACGAAAGCACGCATGCACCATCCAAAATCTGCAGTCGAACGTATAACACTTCCGAGAAATATGGGTGGAAGAGGACTCACAGACATAGGAAACCAACTTTGTCGGCAAGTGAAGAGCACGAGAATGTATTTCCACTCTGCGGCAAATACATCAAAACTGCATAAAGCTATTTGTGAAGCATATGTCTATGCTCCGATAGAGCTGTCGAGACAGGACGTTGCGGACTTCTCATGCAATGACGGCCAAAAGAGAGATTTATGGATGGCCAAAGCTCTTCATGGAAGACATCCAAATGAGATGAGCCAAGAACATGTCGATTTGAAACCATCGAACTACTGGCTTATATCAGGACAGATCTTTCCAGAAACTGAAGGGTTTATGTTGGCTATTCAGGATCAAGTTATTCCAACACGTAACTATTTGAAGCGAATTGTTAGAGATAGCAATGTGCAGAATGAGTTATGTCGTTATGGTTGTCCAACAGTGGAATCAATTCAACATGTTACCTCGGGTTGTACACATTTGCTAGGCACCGAATATAAAAAGCGTCATGATTCGGTGGCCAAAATTTTACATCAAGCGTTGGCTCAAAAATGTCGTCTTCTGACTGAAGATAAGGTACCGTACTTTAAGTACCAACCTATGAGTGTTCTGGACAATGATGTATATGATATAGATCGCTCACTGGCCCGCCATATTTGAAGCCGAGGTTGCGCGTGGTAGCCATGACAGTGGTTGGCAAAAGGCTTTTATAAAAAGGTTATGCTGTATTATCAATGATTAGATTTTCTTTTATATTCTAGCTCGTATATTATGCACCCACAAGACAGACTAAAACTGCATATTTCTGCTTTCTAAACACATCGAAAACTATTGATATTTAAGAAACTTAATGAAAAATAATAATATTTTACTTAATTATTGTCTGAAACAGAACCCATACGTCAAAGGAAAATCATGTTAGGATCTATGAGAAAGGACAATAAATATATTTCATACAATGTAAAAAACAAGCTGTTATTTGCATTTTTTTTTAAATTACTGATTTCTTAAAAGTAATTAATTATGTCAGGGTTTGACGCACATGTTTCCCGTCTATGATTGCACAACATGTAATTATACGAAAAATGTTAATAAATATAAAAAAATTGATACTAAAATATGTGCAATACAGTGTTCTAAGGTAACCAATGGTATCAACAGGAGACTTTTACCTAAAGCAGGAAGGTTCAAAATGTTCTGAACATAACCTCTCTCTCGGGGTTGGCGTCCAATCCTTCCTCATCGACACAATGCACTTTCTTGAGAAAATCCTCTTTTTAGAGGAAAGCGAAAACATAAAGGTTAACTATAAAATTAAATGTCGCTTTTGTAGTATATTCTAAGAAAAACGCAAGCAGTATTTCAAAGTCGTATCTTTGGTGCATAGCTATGAAAGTAATTCCATATCATTTTTTTAACCTCTTAGTGCAGTTGTACGCAGCCCATGAAACAGGCATGCTAATGAATGCTCTCATGCAGAATGCATAATAGAAAACTCCAAATATTGGCAGAAACAGTACCTATATCAACGATAACACACGCTCAAAAGTATGTTTTGCCAACAACTGTCATGGCGAAGCTGACTTCACTTTGCCCTATCCATAGAGTATATATGTGAGTCATCTATATCTTATACATCGTTGGTTCTGGAGAACGAAGAGTGGCGCTTATATTGGGATAGAACTATCTTAACGGACCAGACAGTGATTCACAACAGACCGGATTTGGTTGTGATTAACAAGTGTGAGATACATGTCATGCTTATTGATGTTTCTGTCCCAAATACTGGCAACATTCAAAGCAAATACACTGAAAAAATCAGTAAATATGCAAATCTTGTTGAACCCGTTGAGAAACAGTGGAATATGAAAAGAGTCAACATTATCCCGATAATTGTTTCAAGCATCGGAGTCATACCTAGGAGTCTGATTGGGGGCCTTAAGCAACTGGGTTTGAATGAAGACCTGTACAAACCCATGCAGAAGGCAGTTGTTATTTCAACAACAAGGATAGTACGGAAATTCATGGGAAACAATGTATTATAAATTCTTTTTAAAAAATAGATGTATTGTGCTCTGATTTTGTATATCTGTGCAATTCATTCAAATGCACCAATAAGATGAGAAAGTAAAAACAATAATAATAATAATAATAATTATAATAATATTTATTGAGTCACATATACAATTACAATTGTGTATGACGAGTCAAATATGATGTATATGGAGGGAGTACAGTTGCATGCATCTTCTTGAGTGCAGCGAGTGAAATTACATTTATTGTCCAGAAGCAAAACAAGGGGTCATCTCAGCATTTGCTCAAAGGACCAGGGAAACTGGACAAAAAAACCTGATCGAGATGGATTCATTGTCCTAGGGATTATACTACAATACTTGTTACAAATATATTAAGATATTATATAGGAGATAATTATTTTTAGTAGCAAAATAGTGTGATATACCAAAATGACGAACCATTTTAATTATGGAAATGCCATTTTATATGACACATAATATAGGGATGTCAATAGACGATCGCGAGGGGGTCGCTATGTGACAAATAAACAACCGGCGTTAAGGATCTTTTTCGTTAGGTTGAAACAGTGGCGGGATAAGCATTGTTTTGGGAGACAAAAGAAAAAGATATAGGATTCGGATGCTTCCGAATTTTTGGAAGAACATTGATTCGCTAGAGCAATGCGATGATGAGCGGGTTGGCTCTTGATATATTTTATTAGATCGAGGAAAGACTGTAATTGACAGTTGTTTAAATTAACTATAGTTTTTTATATTAGGATAGAGCGTTCTTGTAGGAAGTAAAATTCGTATCTAGGCGTCCACCCGAGACGCAAGTGAGGGAAGTCACGGATTATAATAGTATCGCCGGGATAATTTGGAACCAGATCACGGACATTAGGCGAGGACTTTATCCAGAAGCAAGATTCTGCTGCGTCGACCAAGAATGGGGGCGCCATCGAATGACGAAGTGGAGAGCGCGCGAAGACCCACGAATGGACAACAAGGTTTATAATTATTGTAATACAGAGAAACCTGGTCATGACCAAAGAATGATTCATTTTTGATTATCATTATAATAAATTATAATTTGTTAAGTTGAAAGAAAGCTGATTATCATTGTTCGTTATGTGCAATCCAGCATTTTAATAAGATTTTCAGATTCCTCGCCACTCTGTATGGATGACAGATTGAATAATTGGTTGCAGAGTAAGTAGCAACGATTATGAACTTCGAACCCCAATTAACTGAGCTAGCCCAACATAATTTTGTAAGGAGAGATATTTAAATTACGTAGGAATCATTAGGTTTCAAGTGTAACCTTTTCCTGGAGCCCAAATTATAATCAGTAATTAGTTATTATCAATAATAATTATGTTTAAAAATGTCCCTCCAAGTGAGGCTTGTTTTTAAATAGAAAGACGGGGCTTGTTTCAAATTGACACCAGTCAATGTCGGGCATGTTTCAAAAATGGCGACCAACTTCGGGCCCGTTTCAATAGTTAAACATTTAACAAAATATAATTTAATTTAAAATAATTTAACATATCAAGATTTGTAGTTTAATTTTTTAAAATAACATTTACTTGGTATAGTGATTTTAGTGCTATTACTTATAATAATAATAATAATAATAATAATAGAGAACATTACTTATAACATAATAATAATAGTAATGACAATACTAATAGTAATATTAACAGTACATGATAACAATTATGGTAACAACTACGTATGATTTAACAGTATTAATATATTCCTTGTTTAAATCTTGAAATGGTGAGGAGGAGGAGGAGGGAGGTTTTGGACAGGTTTTTTCTATTTCTACACCTAGTCCTATTGCAGCACTTGATATCACATTGCACATATTAATCATTGAGGTATTCCTGAACGCTATAAAAAAAGTTTTTCCCCAAGAAAGTGTTTGAGTTTATTCTTGAAGTTGTGTAAACCTTTGTGTTTCTCAGATGTATTAGTAATTTATCGAAGAATTGTATACCTGAAGAGATTGTATATTTGGTATAATGTGCTTGTGCACATTGGTTGATGAAGGTTACATGCTTGCCTTGTGTTATAGGGGTGTAAGCTTGAGTTAAATTTGTAAGATGTGTCGTTGTTTACTAGATGTTTCTTTACAAACATGATAACTTCGTAAATGAATATACAAGGTAGTGGAAGTATGTGAAGTTTTTGGATTTGAGGTCTGCAGGACTCTGTTCTTTTTGTGTTTGTTATTGTTCGAATAATTCTCTTTTGTATTTTGTATGTTTGCTTAGCCTCTGGTGCTTGGCCCCATATTATTATTATTTCGTATTTGAGAATAGAGTGCACATTTGTAAAGTACACTGTTCGAGCTGTCTCAATGGTGCTGTTTCTTATTATTATTCTAAGAGCATAATTAAGTTGGCTCAATTTTGAATTAATATCTTCTAGGTGTGAGTTCCATTTGAGGTTGGATTGTATGGTGATTCCGAAAAATTTTGTTTTCTGTGCTTGTGTGATGCTGTTTCCTTCTAACGTTAAATTTGGTGAGTATTGTTGTGTTGAGTGGAAGTTGTGGAAGGATAATGTGATTGTTTTGTCTGTTTAGGATTAGTTTGTTGTGGTGGATCCATTGTATTAATTTGTCGATGGCTGAATTGGCTTTGTTTTATAAAGCTTTGGTTGTTCTTTCTTTGAATATTATATTAGTGTAATCTGCAAAAGTACTGTTTTGTTGTTTTCCATTATTGATGGCAAGTCATTTACAAAGAAATAAAACCAGGCCTAGTGTGGATCCTTGAGGGACCCCATACGTCACATCTCTTGGCTCGGAGTAATGATTATTTATTTTGTTGTCTTTTTGATAAGGTAATACTACTATTTGTTTTCTGTCTGATAGATATGACTTTATCAACTTGTAAGCAATTCCTCGGATTCAAGACAAATTATTATGGAATAAAAGGTCAGTAATTATTGTGACATTAATAGATTACCTCACAATTTCAGCTACTTCGGCAATGACAATGCTCTCTGGAAGTTTCACTTCTCTACGAGAATTTTTCTCGTTCTTGAACTTATATACATTGTGAAGGACCTGACTTTCACCACTCGTTACGATCCATCGCCTCTTCTACTTAACTGGAGAGTTATTTCTTGTATAACAAGACATTTATAACGATGCCAAGGACAATACACAATATATGTTCCCTTTGGAAATAAATCGCGCTTTGAAAACGCAATGAGAACGCTTCTAAATACGCAAGTGCTGAAACTGGCTTGCTCGCGTAAGCTCTGAATCTCCACACCACACAGCGTTTTGCGGCTTCAAACGGCACGTTGGCACCAAGTAATTTTGTACGCACACGTGCCAATCTCCAGTGGGGAAAAAGTTCCTGGCTGCAATACTTCCATTACATGGGTGATTTACATTGGGGTTGGCTCCTACTTCCTCCAACTTAAATTGTTATCAAAAGTTCATAAGCCAATGTAGTCCGTAAGTATGGCGGGTGGTTTATGGAGGTTAGTATTGCAGGTCACATCTTACGCGAAACACATCTTAAGTGCTTCATACGAAACACAAGGAAAGTTGCGACTGTGTTTTAATTTTGTGGGAATATTAAGTCCCATTAATAGCAAATCGTTGAGGAAATTCTGGAACCTTTTTTTACTTTCTCGTAACGTACGTATATACGGAGTAATATACGTAGTATAGAGAAAGTTATGTAATGCTGCGCGAAAAAACGGCCCATTTTCGCCAGAGAAAAATCATTGCTGGGCTCTGCTGGCGAAAAAGTGCATAAAACCAGTTGCTAAATGAAGAGAAAAAAGTCCTCTAACACGTGGTGTAGCCAGAATCCCTGTTTTGACGGTCCTTGATGCCGAAAAACCAACTGGAAGCAAAACGTCCGTCCTTCTGTCCGTCCGTCCGTGAACACTACTAGCGCCTAAACCATACGTACGATCTTTTTCAAATTGAAGAATCCCCAGTCGATCTGGTTCTAGTTGAAGCTTTGAAATTTTGAGAAACATGTTTTAAAATTTGGGAGTACTTTACTTGAAGTCCCCCGGACATTTTGAAAATGTTCTAAAAAACGGTTCCAAATGTTTTCTTTAAATATCTTGTAAGAATGAGTAAAATACATTTATTAAGGCGGCATAGGTCAGATTTTCACCGCTAACTCTGAATTTTCGAAAATTGCAAAAAGTTTGAAATTTTTTCGGCGTCTTCCTACAACTACAAAATTGAAGACAGAGATTTTTCTTTCAAATAAAATTTGTTGTGCATAAATAGTTCTTTCAATAAGATCATGTACATTGTTTCGGAAATGTTAGTAGTTTTCGTGCAATAGTGCATGCAATATTTGCAATTTAAAAAATTAAGAAAACAAAGTTTTCTCTAAAATGGCTCCAAATTTTTTCTTTAAATTTTTGGTAGGGTTAGTGCCAAACGAACCCCATACCATGACATAAACGCCTTATTGCTCTATTCTTTTGATTTTTCAAACATTTTAAATATTAAATTATTTGACTTGTGTCTCACGTCGGTAATATTTACATTAAAGGCAATTTATGCATATTATATTTACGAGTAAATGTGCTTTAAATAATGTCAAATAAAGTTCTTTGAAAACTTAATAGTTTTCTGTACAAATGAGCTCAAAATATCGCATTTTCAGAAACGCTGAAAAGCCAATTTCTAAAAAAAGGCCTCCTAATTTTTCTTCAATTTTTTCTAATAGATACTGATAAATGCGCTGTTTATTATGACGTAAAGTTCATTGGGGTGTATTCATTTGTTTTTTACAAAATTACACAAATGTAATTTTTTTGAAATACTCACTCCGTGAATATGGACATTTTCATCGATTTGAATGCATTATTGAAATTGTGAGTGGAAGTGTTTCAAATAATTTTAAATGAACTTTTTCGAAAACTCAATAGGTTCTTGTGAAAAGAGCTTCAAATTTCGCATTTACAGTAATGCTTAATCGCCATTTTCTTAAAAACCGCTTCAAATGTGTCAATGAAAATTTCTATTTAGGACGAGTTTTTACTCTTCTTTAATATTCTTGAAGTAATATTTCGATTGTACCACTAGGAAAGCAAAAAGTTGAGAAAATGTAGAAACAAAAAATGTACTTGGGGCGGCGATAGATGGCAGCTGGCCAGAGAATGGAGCAAAACCTTAAAGACGGACTACACCAAGGAAATTAGAAAACTATACTACGAGAAAGTCTGTGCCATTTTGTAGGACCTGTAGTTTAGTTTAGGGAAGGACGCGAGAATTGGTATAACAAGGATTCAATGGACAACGTTCTGCTAGTCAGCCGAGAATTCATCTATCAAGATCTTACTTTATATTCAAACCTGTACAGTGTTTTAATGTTCCACATTGAAAACAATTCTCATGGGATCAAAAGAATTTGAAATATATGTAAGAATAAAGGTTAAATTTTTATTGTTGAAAAAGGCTGATAGTTTATAGTAGTTGCCATCAACCTAATAATTGGTTTCAATCAATAGTACTTCGAGGAATCGTGATTCTGTATAGAACTTCACGTCCACATGCAACAGGTGAGGAGCAATATGTTGTATGTCGAGCCCATGATTAAATTGGAAGTACATTTAATAAATTAGTGTTAATATTGAAAGAATTTTTTAGCATAACAGGGCAACGATAGAAATAACAATATTAACAATAGCAGTGGAAGCAATCCCCGTCATAGTATTAGATGCTTGTTGAAATAGGATCCGTATTTGGCAATAGTAAAAATATCAGGGAAGTAATTTTACAATACCGAAACAAGATTTTCTCAATTTCTTCAATATTTTTGTTTAATCTTGCTAGGTTAGGGGGCAATATTCTGAATTCTTTGACCAAAGCTATATTTTTATCAAAAAGTTTGAATTTTCAAAAAATTAACCATATGAAATTTCACCTTGTGTCAAAATAGTGGTGTTACAGAATGAGACAGACTTTTCTCGTATGCGTAAAATTCTTATTGTCTTCAAAGAAGGCACTTAAAATATTTACAAAGCCTCTCATAGTACCTAGGTCGGCGAAATACTCTTTGGGCCGGCGCTAGGTTATTTTGCGTCCTAGGTAAAATGAGATGTTAGCCCCCCCCCCATAATAATATAGTAAAATATCCGCAGGAGAGAGACAGTTAAGTAATGCTGCGCGGAAAAACAACGAATTGGCGGCAAAAAACTCTTATTGCTGGATCCTGCTAACGAAAAGTGGGTAAATCCAGTTGTTAAATTTAGAAAAAAAATCCTCTAACACGTGGCGTATCAATGTTTTGTAGGTCCTTGATACTGAACTAGAGGTGCTACAGAATGGCACAGACTTTCTCGTAGCATTTTTTCTAATTTCCTTGGCGTTTACTGGATTTAAGGTCTTGCTCCATTCTCTGGTCAGCTGCCATCTATCGTCGCCGAAATTTTTTTTGACATTTTCTCATCTTTTCGGTTTCTTAACAGTAGAACTGAAATATTACTTTAAGAATATTAAAGAAAGTAAAATCTCGTCCTAAATAGAAATTTTCATTGAAAATTTTGAAGCCGTTTTTAAGAAAATGGCGATTAAGCATTACTGTAAATGCGAAATTATAAGCTCTTTTTCAGAGGAATTTATTGAGTTTTCGAAAAACTTCTTTTGAAGTGCTTTGAAGGACTTCCTCCCACAAGTAAGTTCGAAGTTGAATGAAAGACAGGAAGTTATTCAAAAAGCGGTAAAGTGTAGACCACCTTCTCGGCGGTTGAAACAAATTTAGGAACCGGAGGTCACATTTACCCCACGTCAGCATTCCAGGGTTAAATGAGAGATATTTGGCATATCTTACTCTCTATTATTTTAATTTTATAACTTGCAGATTTACACCTTTCTTAACCCTACAAAATAATTCCATGAATTCACTTTCTCTTTGAAAGCACTTTGGTATATTTTTCAAAAGAAATTGTAATTTGTTGCAATACATAAAACGATATGTTGAGGTAGGTGTACTAAACGCGCTATGTACAACACATATTATGGTTCAAGTTCTTTCATTTCAAAACTGACCAGCATGGAGTCAAGCAACATTCATATTTTCTTGGGTAGTATTCCATAATGCCAATGAACTAACTGACCTGATGTGTTTCATATCATTTTGAGAAAGTAATAGCAAATAAATTGGTTGCGAGAACATTAAATGTTTTTGATTTTCAGAAAAATATTTCACATCAACACAATTCGAACAACATTTATTCCCAGATAACTTCTATTTACTATATTGTTTCAAAACTTATCCAAATTTATTAACTTGTAAAAGTTGCTACTATTAATTTTGTGAAAAAATGCAAATAATATGCTTTACAATGCAATATTAACAATTAACAATATTAAAGCACATATTACCTAAAAGAAATCCCTGAATGTGTGATTCAGCAAGATCTACTTCTTTCATTGGGCCTAATGTAATGCATGTGACCTGTCTCTCCTGTTCATGGATGTGATCTTCTTACTTTTTGCCTTCTGTCTCTTTCATTTTCTGGTCCTAAGTCTCGTGGCCAGACCTCGTAGCTCGGCAATCTTTTGCGTGGCATTCTATCTGAAATGAATTTACAGAATTAATCAGATCGTTGATGATATAGATACCTTATATAAATGTAAATAAAAGATGTTGTCTGGTATCAATAATATGTATATTTTCGCTTAAGATCTTTTCGATCACGTAGCGATCATCATCAGAGCTATCGGAAAAAATACAGGAATAGATTAAATATAACAATTAAAAAATTACATATATTAGTTACAAATTAATATACACAAAATGTAGTATCCAGATGCGTAAGCAAACTGGATCGTTCTTACCTTGTAGCTTCTGGGCGGAAAATGAAGTTTTGCGGTATTTGGTGTGCGGCTCGTAATGCGACGCTGGGCGTCGGTCGGTGGTGTGTGAGGGCGGGGCAGAGGGTAGGGGGCGCGGCCGAAGGGTCGAGAGACGCGGCTGCTGGGGCAGGCGTGAGGAGGGAGCGGGCGGGCGCGGGCGGGCGCGGGCGGGCGCGGGCGGGCGCGGGCGGGCGCGGGCGGGCGCGGGCGGGCGCGGGCGGGCGCGGGCGGGCGCGGGCGGGCGCGGGCGGGCGCGGGCGGGCGCGGGCGGGCGCGGGCGGGCGCGGGCGGGCGCGGGCGGGCGCGGGCGGGCGCGGGCGGGCGCGGGCGGGCGCGGGCGGGCGCGGCGGCGCGGGCGGGCGCGGGCGGGCGCGGGCGGGCGCGGGCGGGCGCGGGCGGGCGCGGGCGGGCGCGGGCGGGCGCGGGCGGGCGCGGGCGGGCGCGGGCGGGCGCGGGCGGGCGCGGGCGGGCGCGGGGGGGCGCGGGCGGGCGCGGGCGGGCGCGGGCGGGCGCGGGCGGGCGCGGGCGGGCGCGGGCGGGCGCGGGCGGGCGGGCGCGGGCGGGCGCGGGCGGGCGCGGGCGGGCGCGGGCGGGCGCGGGCGGGCGCGGGCGGGCGCGGGCGGGCGCGGGCGGGCGCGGGCGGGCGCGGGCGCGGGCGGGCGGGCGCGGGCGGGCGCGGCGGCGCGGCGGGCGGGCGGGCGCGGCGGGCGCGGCGGGCGCGGGCGGGCGCGGGCGGGCGCGGGCGGGCGCGGGCGGGCGCGGCGGGCGCGGGCGGGCGCGGGCGGGCGCGGGCGGGCGCGGCGGGCGCGGGCGGGCGCGGGCGGGCGCGGCGGGCGCGGGCGGGCGCGGGCGGGAGCGCGGGCGGGCGCGGGCGGCGCGGCGGGCGCGGGCACGGGCGGGCGGGCACGGGCGGGCGGGCGCGGGCGGGCGCGGGCGGGCGCGGGCGGGCGCGGGCGGGCGCGGGCGGGCGCGGGCGGGCGCGGGCGGGCGCGGGCGGGCGGGCGCGGGCGGGCGCGGGCGGGCGCGGGCGGGCGCGGGCGGGCGCGGGCGGGCGCGGGCGGGCGCGGGCGGGCGCGGGCGGGCGCGGGCGGGCGCGGGCGCGGGCGGGCGGGCGCGGGCGGGCGCGGGCGGGCGCGGGCGGGCGCGGGCGGGCGCGGGCGGGCGCGGGCGGGCGCGGGCGGGCGCGGGCGGGCGCGGGCGGGCGCGGGCGGGCGCGGGCGGGCGCGGGCGGGCGCGGGCGGGCGCGGGCGGGCGCGGGCGGGCGCGGGCGGGCGGGCGCGGGCGGGCGCGGGCGGGCGCGGGCGGGCGCGGGCGGGCGCGGGCGGGCGCGGGCGGGCGCGGGCGGGCGCGGGCGGGCGCGGGCGGGCGCGGGCGGGCGCGGGCGGGCGCGGGCGGGCGCGGGCGGGCGCGGGCGGGCGCGGGCGGGCGCGGGCGGACGCGGGCGCGGGCGGGCGGGCGCGGGCGGGCGCGGGCGGGCGCGGGCGGGCGCGGGCGGGTGGGCGGGCGCGGGCGGGCGCGGGCGGGCGCGGGCGGGCGCCGGCGGGCGGGGTGAATTACACATGGGCTAATTTTAGCAGAGGTGACGAGAGTTCGGGGATTTGCTGGTTAAGCCAAGTCATATTCTGATTTTGCAGGTTGTTATGTATATGAAGGGATTCTAATTTTGCTCTGTTCCAGTACCTATTTTCAATTTATAGACTACGGAAATTAATGTGTTTGTCGAATGTGTGATTGTTTAGATTTAAGTGATCAACGAAGTGTGAGACTGTGGTAGTGTTGTTTTTCCATTCTTGTTCATGTTCTTTGATCCTCTGTATGAATTTACGCCCGGTTTGTCCTATGTATATGGCATTGAAGTTGTTGCAAATGAGAGCATGGACCCCGCATAAGGAGGTAGGTGGGATTGGGTCTTTAGTGTTGAATAGTGTTTTCTATAATGTGTGAGTATTTTGGAAAATAGTTTTGTGACCGAATGAACACAAAGACCTCAATTTGGCATAAAAACCTAACTTGTCTTTCTATAGGAGCACTAGAAAGCTATTTTAAAGTTACAGGACGTATTGTTTGCGAGTTATGCACGGTAGTAACGTATATTACTCCATAATATGTGTTGCTCTTTTGTCTTCACTCTAAATTTTAAATTGGGTTTTGTGGAAAACTTGTTTTTTTTTTGTTTCAATCTGATCGACGTAAACCGGGAGGTGGATAATTCTCTCTCCAGAAGCATCTCACTGATGAGATTTCTATCGAGTTTTTCTTATAAGAGGTACACTGCGACAGTTTTTCTTCACGCATTATATATATATTGTGACATACCGATATGTCACATGAAAATAAACTAACATTTATTTGTAGACTATATGGTGGAATATGCATTAGGAAATATCACGAGAGCATTGGCTTAGCAACGACCGTGAATAAACAATGTAGTTTTTGTTTTTTGTAAATGCATTAAGAGGTGGCTAGATGCCGAAAGTAGAAAATTTGGGATTGGGCGAAGAAGTTTAGACGATCGAAAGGTCAGCTACACCAAAATATGACGAACGTATGGATTGGCTGGGTGAGAGAAGGACGGTCAAATGTTACGAAAAAAGAAGGTAGTTAAATACGAAGTCTTCGAGGGGTGAATCATGCAGGAAGATTTCATTCTGACCGGCATCGCGTGTCTGAACTGATCGTAGGTTCGTGAGATGGAGCGAGTGTAGTGCAGATAGTCAGAGTCGGGTTATCGGATCGTGAAATTTTAAGGACAGTAAATGATATTGCAGATATTGCATGTGGAAGTAATATTGATGCATAAATTGGGACTTTGTCGGGAGTGGTAATCGAGTTATAGATTTCGGGACTATATCATAGGACGTAATCGGGACTGATAATTTTGATAGTTTGAGACCAGTTTGGATAGGGGCAGAAGAGGATTTCTTGGGACTTTGGACTACGGCAAGCTCGCAAGATATTTCGACTGAGAAGTCTACGAGGGACATCAACGAAGAATAGATAAGTTAACCGCGGTATAAAACTGTAAATTCAAAGATATCTTGATCCAAGGCACAACATAAAATCATTTTGTTAAATTCACTAAATTGTTTGCTAAATAGGTAACAATAAACTTTGTTAAATTTTGTTCTTCAGAAAAGAAAGTGATCTTTCATTTAGTCAATCCAAACAGTAATGAACTTGGAATAGAATCATTCTATTTCAGACTCCCAGCAGCGCTGTATAGTCTGCGGATCCTATCTTCCATTATAAAGGTAATAAGGATTATAATATATCGTGACCCATTGACCCAGCAAGCCGAACGCTAAGATCTTTGCCAGAAATTAATGTAGAGAAATTTTGTGTATATATAATGTAATGAAAGGGTCGCTCGAAATCAGTTTAATATTGCTAATCATAAAGGATTTAAAATACGTCAATGTTGAAAAAGTGGTCGGATAAGATGAAACGTATTGACACAAAGCTAAAATACCATTATATTCTCGTTAATAATTATACAATCCTTCTGCGTTTGTAAATAATAATCCCACAACTAACTTACTAATACTACCATGATGAGTCATCTTCCAGTTCAGACTTAGGAACAGTTTGCAGGCATTGATCACGATAATATTGATTTTTTCTTGAAAAATAGTGTTATGAAACAGTGAAACTGAAATACCAAGAATAGTTTTTATATCAACCGTTTGATTTACTGACAATAGATAGATTCTAAAAAATAATTTCTATGTTAAAATGATTACAGATTATTCCATTAGTTGCATTAAGTAACTATTCATCCTGTTATGTAATTCGTGATAACTTTTGTTTAATATTTTATAAATTTAGTGCCCCTCAAGTATTTTTTGCATCTTACAGCCCGCTCTACGTTCGTGTATGTAGTGTTGCCTATGTTGTGAACGAGACGCACCAAGCGGATTGGTCGCGATAGCAGCGATATCTGGCGGCCGATGAGTCGTTCGCCATTTCAGGGTTTTGCCGCCAGGGTGGGCGTTGGGATATTGTGTTTTTAGGAGTAAAAAACTTATTTGAGGTAAACAAATACTCAGTGAAAATAAAACACAATGAGGTAGTGGGTAGAAAGTATAAAAAACATGTATTTTACAAACTGTACACAACATATAATACAAAACATATGTCAACATTTAACAAAGTCAACAAGTGAGAACAGGATGATTGATGACGGAGATGAGCCAGCAAATTCCGAAGAAGCTCTCTGGCCCATTATTAGTACTGAGCTACGTGCGTGAATAGTGACTGATGATGAATCTGTAACAATGAAATAAACATATAATTAAATTTTGAAAATCGTACTTCGATTAAGTGGCACATTGTCCATGAATGGAAACATTTTTCATTTTCTCAATTCAAAGTTGCTGTAACTAACCGATCAACATTAAACTGGAAGTTCGAGCATGCTCTATTCCGGTTTTAGCAACAACTATGTTTTATTCCTAAAGCCTTCCATCCAACGAAGCAAATGAATTTAATCCAAGAAAGCCGGAAGTATTCGTTTTATTTTTGCACACACATGCAGGAATATAGTGAAGTGCCATTAATCAATCAATGTTTGCTTTAATAGCGTGGTTCATCGATCAACGTTTCCTTTAATGAATCTGGACGATGGTTGCTGGAAGAGTTACTGTGCCGCAGCTTTCACCTTTCGCTTTCGGGTAGGGCGATGGTCGCAACCCAGTAAGGAGATGGCAGAACCTTCCCCGCCACATCTACGCCTTTTCATTCCCTCGTTGTTAGCAATATGCCACGAAGTGTACATAGTTCATTAATAATTTGGATCTAATACATTGTCTTTCGTTTGGAACTGTTTCTATTTCTTTAAGTTTAACGCACAATAATTTGGAAATCTGGCCAGAGTTCTTCCCTCTTAGTCATCCACAAAGATGTAACTATGGAAATAAAATCCTAGACATTTTTAACTCTTTCGATATAATAAATCACGATATTATACATAAATTCATTTCGTACCGCCAAAACTTGACAAAAATACTAGTGAATGTATGAAAAAAAGATGTTCTTCCTAACGATTATGAGTGTCGGTACGTGTTTCATTCACCAGATGGAAGCATTTATTAGAGTTGAGTGACATTTGTTTTGTTATTTAAGGTCGCATCAACATCTAGGTAATTAGCGACCACTATCGGAGTTAATTTTATGGTCACTATGAAGAAGAAACGAAATGGCGATGATAAGGGATGAAAGCACGAACACAAATACTCGTACAACCATGCCCGAGGCGGGACTCGAATCTGCCACCCTTCAGACCGAGATACTCGTACTACGACACTACTGCCTCAGCGATTTCGGCCACCGGGCCGGCAGGTGACTCATTGATCAGTTCGTGAAAGAGCACACGAACATTGAAAGGGACTTCCAAGAACTCTTTTAGCATTTGGAGCTAAGGTGTCAACAGCAGACTGCACGCATACAGACCTCGTAAGAAACTACTAGGCAATCGACAGGTTGCACATCAAAACTTTCTTGTTGCAAAATATTTTCATATTTACGTACTCCTTGCATTTTGAGTTTTGCTGAACAAGTAAAGCATTATCCTCATTATTATTATTATTATTATTATTATTATTATTATTATTATTATTATTATTATTATTATAAACCATGAGTAGGCGAATATTACCCCAGGTGGCAGCTCAGACAATGATTGCTAAGCCTTAAATAGAAGCGCATCATTGAAATGAAAACGGCAATATAAGACTGGGATAAATGTAGCTATCTACCACGGATATTGTAATGTGTTATGGATTTGAAAGAATCGATCTGAAAGAATGATAGGAATTATTTATAAAATAGTTTGTGTTCTTTAGATATTGTTAGTTAATATATACCTTCGTATTATTGTTAATATATACCTTGTGTTTATAAACGAGTTGTGTTTCCATTATCCTTTTACGTTAATTTATTATCCTTTTGTGCAAGTAGCATGATAATGGACCGCAAGGGTAGCAATAGATGTTGGCAGCAAATTGTTTTATTGTAGTGGTCGTTGTGGCAATGTAATATGCGGTGAGATAACTGTGAGTGTTCTATTTACCCAAATATTTTGTATTATAAGTCTGGTCTAATTCTATATTATTTTTAGATGTCTTTTGTTTCGTTTTCTACATGTTCATTATTCGGAAGAAGGTTTAATTGAAATAATTATTATAAAAGTATATAACAAATTGGATTGTGTTTATTTACTAAATATTTCAGTTCCCCGACTAGAACCCCGCGCATGTACCCTCTACGCCATTTGTCACCAAACTTATGAACCTTCTGAGCAACGTTAAATCCTATTGTAAACTACTGAATTATACCAAAACAGAAATAAGAACAGAAATATTTTTTTAACTGGTACATTTATTGTGTCAAATATGAAATAAATTTTAATAGAACTGAATATGACCCTGCGGAACCCTGCGGAACACCGGCTTCGGTGTAGGAACCGGTCGCAGGTGACGGCGAAAGCGACCGAGCGAGCAGACGCACGGGCGGTCGGTCGGGCGGGCGGGCCGGATCCGGATATGGGAGCGATCCGGTCCGGCGGCGGGGCGGAGAAAGCATACCAGCTTCCGCTCCGGGCCTCTCCCGTTCGACCTGTTCGCCGAGGCTCGCGACCGCTTCCTCGGCCGTTTGCATCATTGCACTGCCTCTCGACCGCGATTAACTACCGCGTGTTTAAAAAAAACGGCGTTCGCACGTGTCCTGAATACTTCCCGTATGTGAGAGTGGTCCTCTCTTGATGAGCTCCGGGGGCTGTGTTTAATGAAGCGAAGCATAGCTGAGTAATGGACGGTAAAAGATGATTGGTTTATTGTAGTGGTCATTGTGGCAAAGTAATATGTGGTGGGGGAACTGAGAACTTTCTTGTATACAATGTGAGATACTTTATATTATAATTCTGGTGCAATTGCAACTTTTTTATAATAGGTTGTGGTTCGTTTATTACTTATTAACTATTCCAAAACGTTTTTATTGAAATATTTATTATAAAGTTTAATAATAATAACAATAATATACTTATTGTTTTATTTTCAAATATTTCAGAAATATTAAGACGTTTACCGCGACTCTTCATTCTGCTCTACATTTATCTGAAGATAATAATTGCCGCCAATCTGTGGTCTTTCCTCGGTGAAATGAGTGATGTTCAAAGTGTTCCAATGTTTGTGAAAGCTATTAGACTAATTAAACAGCGGCTTTTGCTGATGCAACTATTCACAGCAACTATTCACATTTCGAAGAAGCGTTACTCAGGCAGCCCAAAAGTGTCAAATCGTCTAATTATCATAGCAAAAAAATTTCTGGCGTTTTTTAAGCACACAAATAGCGAGTTGGAGAATATGGTTTAGGTAGAAGGAAGCAAGCAATAACGTATCAGTTAAAAATAAAAATAAGTTTTCTATCATCAGAAAAGGAACTGTAAATATAAATACCATCGATGATGTATTTAAGGAAATTGAAGATCATTACTAACTAAAATACACCTTTTATATCTATAAATAATTTACAATATTAATAAATTACTTATATTTCATTTGTGAAAATTTTATGGCAATGTTTCTTGAGTGTAATTGGTAGATTTTTTTAAAAATAAAATAAATATAAAGTAGACTTAACTGGTTAAAGAATATCATATGATTTTGTTTAGTGAATATTACTTAATAAATTTGTCTTTTAACAAATCAATCAAGTTTTGGTGAGCTTAATGTCACCTACAGTGTATTGATTAATAGTGAATGTGCTATTTTTCTTCTCATAGTTATTAAATGTGTATTTTCACTTTTGAGACACTTTCTTTTTTTTGAATTGCTCTTTAGGAATCACTCACCGGGTGAGGTCAGCCTCCGTGCTCAGTCCCATCCCCAGCCGTGCCAGCCGTGGCTCTTGATGTACACGGGCACCTTCTTGATGTGGTGGTGATGCACCGTGTGCACGTGGTAGGGCACGTGGATGATGTAATGCTCGCTGGAACAGCAACATCGCCAGTATTATTTTCACGTGGAAGGGAAATACAAAATGCTGGAAACCGATCCGGGTGGCCGAGATCCCTAAGGCAGTAGTGCCTTGACCGAAGAATCGCGGGTTCGAGTCCCGCCTCGGCCTTGGTTGTATTTATGTTCGTCCTTTCACCTCTCATCATCACTATATCACTTCATTCAATATACGGATACCCCTAACGTTAAATATATAGTGGTCGCTAATGACCTCGTAGTTAATGCGATCTTAAATTTAAAAAAAAGATTCACGAAGTAAGAGCCCTCATGTACGTTCTGTGTATGTATTTTAATTCGTAGTTGGGACATGCCAGAATGTTCAGAAAGTCCCAATTGAAGAATATGCATGTTTCTTGCAAAGAAATTGACGTATCTACATTAAGATATTTTGTATTCTTCACTTTTAGGGAAAATAACAATAGGATTCTGTCTATTATAAAATCAATTAAAATCAACGAAAGATGATAGTTAGATCGAAAAAGTATGAACTTATGATGACATTATTGTAAAAAAATGACAGAACTATTCAGCAACTGAATACAATAATAAACTATAGCAAATTTAAAAACTGAAACGTTTGCTAAATATATTTTTAATATATTTAAGTTACAATATTGATGGTATTCTTGTAACTCAAGAGAGTAAAACGAAGTTACGTTGTTACGAAGCAACCGAGGTTATGTTGATTGTCGAGGTACAATTGTTTTTTATGATGATCGAATAGGTAATATGTGTCGAGGTCGTAATCTATAACTTACAATGTATTAAATGTTCAAGTAATAAGTAAATAATATATTGAAAGATATTTTATCTACAACAAATATTTTATTGAAAATGACCTTATGATTCAAATAATGTTATTTGCTTTAAAAACGATTTTATTTTACCGTATTATGGTATCGCTTTGTGTAACATTGTGGATCTCTTCAAAGGTTATTTCACTGAATTTGAGTCTTTTAGCATTTGAATGATCAAGAAATGCACGTGTGTTTCGTTATATAAGGTCTCGAGAGATCCGCAATATTGGACGAAACGTCACCCTAACAAGATAAACTGAAATAATTTTTATTTATTTATTATTTTATTTATTATTGATTCAAAAGGTAAACATACGTAGAATATTGATTAAGTACAACATACATTAATACTTCATCAAATCTATCAGTGAACCCATAAAAAATGTCAACTGTATTCCCCGTGCGGGAGTTGCACTTACTGCTTTCCGCCCCAGCCGCCGGGCGCGGGTGCGGGGTCTGGCTCGGGCAGCGGCACCGCAAGCGCGGTAGCGACGATCAGCACCAGCAGCACGGCCTGCGGACAAAGTGCTTACTCAACTCGGTGCCTCGGGGGACTTGTAGGCAACCACGGTTGGTTGGTTGGTTAGTGTTTCCGGGCGCGTCAACAGCGTGGGTCATTAGTTCCGTAAGTGTAGTGCATGGTTTTTTCCTCGGGAGATGGTGGTGATTTTGGAGGGCGAGATCCGGCGCCGACCTACCGTCGGCTGGAGGGGTTTCCTCCTAACCAGGACTCTTCCACCAGCGGGGCACCGCCCCAGTGGGGACAAGCTCTAAGCTCCCGACCGGTCTTCCGGAATATGTGGTAGTGCATGTTAGTGTGTGTGTAAGGGCAGAGGATAGGACAGGGAAGAGGAAGGAAAGATCGCGCGCGGTCCGTGGTCAGTTTGTTAGGGTACTGCTCCGGCATTCGCCTGGTGTTGATCGGAGAAACCACGGACAACTACCGATCAGAGCAGCCGGACGCTAGAATTCTCCAGACAGCGACCTAGCTGAAAAGCTAGTGTCGAAAATCCTGAGGCCGTCAGAACTCGAATCTAGGACCTCCCAGTCAGAGGCGCTGCAGAGACATCATTTGATGCACTGAGCTACCGCTCCCGGTGGCAACCACGGGATGTTTGGGGTTGGTGAGGGGGATCCACTGTGAACTTTGATATTCTGCTTTTGGTATGTCTTTAGCGTGCGTTTATTTCATCATGTTAAGAACTGTTGAAAAAATGTCGTCGAATTACTAATTCATTGAATATACGGTCCCATGTTCACATGGTCCCATGTAAGTCCAAAGGTAAAATAAAAAGATGGCATTTTATGCTAACCAAGAAATTAGCAGTTCGTTACGAAATCTTGTTAATTTAGCTCGTTCTTAATTGCTAACGCTTTGAAGATCACGCATAAATAGATCATGGTTATGACAATTCTTTTAAAGTAAGCGATCATCAGGTGACATTAATTTTATTTTGAGCAAAAATGAATATAATATTTATTACGAGAAAAAAAGTTAACAAATAAGTAAAGAATTGGATATAGATAATATATAAGGGAAGGCATTGAGCTTAGGCACTTGTTGCTAATGCTTGACGTACTATAATTTCGCATGAAATAACAAACGAAAAATGTATCTTGGGCTTGGAAAAGGGAAATGTATAATTGTAAGCCCATTCACAGTAGTTTAAAAATCGCAGAAGTTTATTTCTCGTTAGAATGTGCTGAAATGAGAAATATGGACCTTCAAATATGGGAAAGCGCCATCCTGTTATTTGACTTTGTATTTCCTTTATTACTGTTTTGACGAATGTTGCATTATTAAGAATGCTTGATCTGAGTCAAAACGAGAGAACAGAGAAAGCCGATTCAGCTGACTTCCAACCCGTCTTCCGATCCTGCATTTGGAGATGGCCGTGCTCAGCACCGGAAGTTCCGGAAATACCCGTATGCGGGCGTCCGGATAGTTCCACGTGCATGCACCCGCACTTAGCGTTGCGAACTCGATCAATTCTGTGTAACTGAGACGGAACAATCTTCTACGGGCGTCATGTAATTGCATTTTACAATACCATTTCAAACCCAACACCGGTAGTGGCGAGTGTAAAGACAACTGCCTTGCAACTGCCTTGCAACTAGCCTTGCAACTGAAGCGAAGCAGTAATTGGGAGGTCGCGAGTTCAATCCAGGCGAAGATCGAACGTAGAATGTTACCGGCTAACTTTGAGTGATTAACTTCGGTGAGTTTGTGTCATCTTCCGCAATCGAATTCGTAGGCTGAATGGTTTCGATTTTTTTATTTGTTCCAAGCGAATGTCGGAGAAGCACACTATACAGGACGCCACGAACGGCGCGCGATTTTGCTTTCCTCTCTTAGATTCCCAGCATCATTTCCCCTATCCGGATGGAAATTCGTCCTGTCCTACCCTACCCCTTCATAACCAGCATTCGCGTGATCTGACCTTGCGTATCATGCAACTGTACGTGACTAATACTACGGAAAAGAAGAATCTTCTGGGGACACAACAGCACATACTTTATAGAAACATTTGTAACAGATAAGAAATATTACATTGCAGTTTCTATCTCACCAACACTTCGGCCAGATTGAACTACTAACGAAGCTGTATAATGATATAATTCAAAACATACTTAATTTTGAAAAAGTAATGTAAAATGATTTAACGAATTAATATTCAGAAATAGATTGCAAGTAGAAATAAATTAATAGCTTTACTAATATTTACGTTTTAGGAGAGGCTCGAAGAAAAATGAACTTAGGCAATTTTGGAATTTTCCAAGTTTTCAGAAGAAGAAATTGGAGCCATTTCTGGGAAAATTCTTTGTGGATTCATGTAAACTAGGTACCCTGAAAAGTAAAAGCTCCCTTTAAAATTCTAGAAACCGTCATAACATTCTTGTGAAAATCCTGCGTAAGTTATAAGCGCAAGGCGGATGGAAGGTTTGAAAATAATATCAGCATCAAAGGTCCCCAGAAAGTAAATGTCAGCCAAACTCTCGTCATCCAAGTTTTTCCGCATTACATAACTTTCTTTTTATTACGTATACGAGAAAGTAAAAAAAAGTGCAAGCCGATGGTGTGGCCTTGTTGGGTGAGTGCGTGAAGCTGCGGATGTACTTCAATATAATACGTGTTGATCTTTCAACGTGAACAGTGAAATAATGAAGGTGAATGAGCATGATATGAAAGTGCTCTTCACTGATGACTCATGTGGAGGGGTTTGGAGAACTGAGGGTGTGATTGTTCTAGACGGCTCTCCTCCATCGACCGACTTTCTTCAGGCATCGCTCGGGACGGAAGGCTTACGCTTTGCAAGTCATCGCGAGATGGTTACATTCAATTACGACATCTCAGGGATGAATTCTACTCCGGCGAAGGACTAATATAGATTTTTTCTTCTTCTAGTTACTCTCAGCAATAGCTATATTAAAGTTCTAGATTATATTTTAGAAGCGAAGATAATATAAAGAGTATAAACGCACTCTTGAGCGTCTGCCAAGGAATCTTTACAGAAAATCAGAAGACAGTAATTTAGAAACACTGATGATACATTTAAGTGCAAATGTAACCTCTAATAACTAACACTAATTTGAACTAAATGCTCAATTCAATTTAAGAATTTCTTATACATAACTACTCTTAGTATTTGGTTCTAACAATAACAGTTAATTCAATGCTCGATCGAAGAACGTTGTGTTTGTTACAACTAAAAATAGAATACATATTAATTGAGGCGTTTCCGACCAAAACCAGCTTTTTATCTCCAAACACTTTTGCATTTTGGGGAAATATAAAAAGATGTACATAATCTCAACATTTAAATCCACCGTAAGATTGATTATCAAATTCATTGCATAAAGTGGATATGTTCTCACTATATTTTAGGTGGGAAAAATACCACCGAAAATAGGATGAGAACATGTTCCCGTTCATATCAAACCATGTGAACACAATCTAGTTTGTTTCTCTTCTAAAATTTCAACAGATATAATAAGCAGGTTTTGCTAGCAGAGTTCGACATGGTTACAAAGGCTCTCTACATGCACGTTCTCGAGAATTGCAGAACCGAACTTCTTTAGTGAGAAATTTAACTCTTTCCATGGATAGCTTTGTTCACATTTACTAATCTACTAGGAAACGTGCTAAAAATGAGTTCGAAAAATATCCTGTCTCTTTTCGCTCCGTAATGGCATTATTAAAACTGCATTCGTTGTAAAAGCCTGAAATGAATACATTTTTGTTATATATTGTACAGACATCGTTCACAAATAATTGACCCGATAATAACAATGGTTTTCAACTCCAATTAAAAATTTGTCAACTTTAAATTATCTGTTAATTGTTCTTACTTCAAACTACAGAAAGAAGTTTCCTAAACGCTACAGTCACTGCTAGAAATATGGAAATGGCACAAGGGCCAATCAGTGATATAACAATACATTACGGGCACAGGCGCAATTATAAACATGTAAATTGGTACATGCATTTAAACTAAACTTGTCAGCCAAATTTTAAAATCATGTTGAGTTCAATCTATATCCGTTTGTATACCCAGCAAATTTTAGAAAAACAATCTCCGAAACTTTGGGAAAATAAAATATTTTTCATTGATACAGGAAAGTGAGAATGTAGTAACCAAGTGAAACTATGAGTACATTGAAGTGAAGCGAGGACTTCTTGCAATGCAACTAATCATAGTCGTACGTTTTTGGACCACTGTGTATCAGAATTGACAGAAGGAAACGGAAGTTCCCTTCTTAGGATTTCAGAAGCGGAGGCGACCTTCCCTTTTGTTCTCCTGGGAGAGCGTCTCAAATTGCTGAAGATTGTTGGTCGGGCCTGTGCAATTTCCTGGCTACTTCTTTCCAGAGAAAGGCTGCCCCGCATCCGCATACAATTCTGAAGAAATTAATAACCACTTTCGTTAATGGTACTAATTTTTGTAGGAAAAGAATTTTTAATAAAAACCTTCAGAGTCGATCTGGATAAAGACATATTGGAGATAAGAATTTAGTAGTAACTATTTGTATTTTTGTTTAAAGCATGCGCGTGTTGATATCTAAAGATCGCATAATTTTATGGTCTCAGTAATAAATATTCCTTCTTCTAAGATTGCAGATTTGAAATAAATTCAACTATCCCGCGGTGTTTTCAAATGATTGGATTCAAATTAATTGTTCCTCGCCACGAATTATTTAATAACTACTAATATTTCTATCAATAGCTCATGGTACTCCGTTCACGTGAACAGTAATTTCTCTCTGCAATTTTAATCGATTCTTACCACTTACTCTTATTCCTAACATTTTTCTATAAATGGCAAGTGCAAGTATATCGCACACTAATATTTTTGTCGTACTTATTATCCTATTGTGATTTTATATTTACATATTCCTTACATGATCATTATTTTTTTGCGTTAGCCGAGAGAATGCCTAAAAGAGAATTTTTATATTTAGTGTCATGGTAAGAAGTTTCAAATTTTTAGAAACTTAAGCAATTGAGAATCACAAAATGAAAATATCCTGATAGTGGAAAGCAGTTGTAAGTACTACGTCATATACATCACGTACCTGTGTCGCATCTTATACAACATTCCCAGATATTCCCAGATATTATTTCGTCCCATGACTTGATCATTAAAAAAAAACAACTACTAAAATTCCACCACCCCACTTCCCTATGACCCATCCCAATTGATAGAGAAACTCCGCGACAAACTTTGGAAGTCAGAGTTGCTACAGTCAGATGCGCCTCCCTTGAGACAAGAAGTGTGTCGACTGAAGTGAAAAGTAACTATCTAAAACAACACGACGCACTGCGTACACTTACGAACACACGGAGAGCGGCCATGTCGAACGGCTAGGGAGCTGTGACGGGACGGAGCGGTTGCTTCTGCTTCAACCGACTGTTCTGACGGCGGGGCGCCGCGCCCGCACTATATACCCCGTGGCACGTCATCGCCCCTGCTGCTGCCACCGGTACCACCACCGCCGCCGCCGCCGTCCACACCACTACCACCACGGCCAAAGCCGCTCCCTCCCCGCCCCCGCCCCCGCCCCCTTCCGCCGCAGCCACTTCCACTTTTCCCGGAGACCAGGAAGTATCTAGATCGCAGCCGGCCCCGCCCCCCGCCGCTGTCCTCTTCGGTCACCGAATTACGGCAGGGCGGCGGCCGGCCGCGCCATCGACCCCCGCGCTTTCTCCCGTAAGTCAGCGGAGACGCCGCCTTGCGACACCCCGCCGCACGCAACACCCCGCCCCGCCCCGACCCGCCGCGCCGCGCCACGCCCAGCGGACGAGCCCCTCCGCCCCGGGCAGCGGGCGCGTCCTCATGTGAGGATGCCCGTGAGAGCTCAAACACGCTGCGCCCTCAGGTGCAATTTGTTCGCGCAATGGAAGCTGATGCAACATGCGAAGGCAATTGTCAGAAGCTTTCCTGCTCACCCTCCGACAGATTTTACAGAAATTATTTGGAGCACTTCTGATGACTCCAACGCAAGCTCACATTCATTCCGTTTCAATGGGTCATCCAATTTCATCCAAATCGTTATTGCCTGCATTTATCATGGCTTTAAACGTTAATACAGTGTACAAACTTTGGTAAACGAAGGGCCTAAGATTTTTGTGTAAATTAAAATAACAAAATAATGTAATAACATTAGTTATTCTTAAATTATGTTCAATAATCATTTACCATTAATATTATGTTTAATCATAACCTTCTGTACGGTAATCTGATAAAATTCTATGGCCTTAGTAATGTGTGGACCATCATCAAGAATACTATCTTCTCATCTCTTTGCAATTATTTATTTATTAGGTATTTGCTGTTGTGTCTCATCTGAACTACGTGAAGCAAATTTCCTCAATTGTGCGTGCGTCAAACTAGAAATTGGATAGAAAGACTCAGTCCGAATTCCATTTATCATTATATAATACTTTTTAATATTTTAGTGTTGTATACAAATACAAACTTGGAAGAAACCAGAAAAGAAACGCGAAATGGAAGGTTCTTCTGTAATATCTCTTCTTGTACCTATTAATATTAGCTTTCGCTAAGCGTTGAGGACTTGCAATAAATTTTCTGATAATAGGAAGAAATCTGCCAGACGGACGTTGACTTTGATATACGGCATAAGGAAAGAGAGAGAAAAGAGAGAGAGAGAGAGAGAGAGAGAGAGAGAGAGAGAGAGAAGGAGAAAGAGAGAGTGAGAGAGCTTGCAAAATTTCCTTTGGGAATAAAAATTAGCAGTTTCATTTGAAAAGGAAAAATACAAAATTTGCAGATTTTCTTACAAATTCGGAGTAACCCTCATACTTCAAACGTTTTCAGAAACGTTTACCTTAATTTAAAACTGACTGATGTTGAGTGACACTGTCACTATCAGCGGAAGAAAGTTCTTAATGGTAGAAATCGGCAACGTAGGAGAAATTTATAATCGCATTGATCATTTAGATGGTGCCAAGAATAAATCACAATCTAATACGTATCTGATCCTCACTTACTCGTAATTGGCATACATGTAAATAAACATGGACTTTCTAGCAGAGAATCTTCAATGAAACCAAGAAAGTGATAATGGGCAACATTTGTCTTTAAAATTAACCTGAATTGTTTAATTTACATATTAACGAGTACTCTTACGTACAGGTAGGCGCAAGGAATCTTGTTTTCCTCATAGCGGTCGTTTAAACTGACATTCAATGCCAACTTGGAAGGCACAAAGCTCATGTTCTTCCAGGAAAGATTTCGTGCAATGTTTGCTCGGAGGGTCATCCATTCTCACCTCTTGGAGACATCACAGGCTGGCCTAGTTGTTTCTTAATCTGTGTGCCAAAGTTACCTCATCGAACTTCGTGTGAAAAACGGTGGGTTCTGAGAATCAGGTGTGAGGTCTCACGTAGACCTTTCAAAGCTATTAACACTGCCTCTGTTTGGTTTGTGTTTGAGGATTAGTTTATTTGGTCTGGTTACAACGGCTTCTGTGTGCTGAGATTGACGCATGACATCTCGATTTTCTACCGATAGTTTCGACACATGATCTTCCGTTAAACATAAATTAATTAAATAGGTAATATAAGTTACGTTGGGCACGTAATTTAAAAATGCCTTCTGTTCTGGATTACGAGAAAAAATACTAGAGAAGATGGAAGATATGAAATTGTATACATCCCCTTGAATTGTCACAATCTAGGCCATCTCACATCGAGTCAGTTGTTCTCATACTCGTAATGAATAAGCTCAATTGTGAAATGTAAGGGAAAAGCTCGAGAAATTTTGTAAACGACTTATTTCCTCTAACAATTGAGGAATGTTTTTTAAAGATTCTCTTGTTACGACACCATTTTACAGGTCAAACACGAATGATGAAATGTGATAACCACTCAATAAATAATACAGAAAAAAATATTTTCATTTTGATCGCCATTTTAACACATGCTCATAAGGTATTTTATGATCATTTCAGAAATGTACGAAAGAATGAGGCTGCATTTCTGTGGTTACTCCCCATGTGAATTATCAGCTACACATCATTCTGGCTGTCTTCCTTAATCGGCCAACTATTTTTTCGAATAGTGAATTCAGTTTAGTCACTAATTTCTGAAAGGGGTCTCAAATATTCCTTGTTAATTTATTGCATTAGCACCCATAAAAAGTGAATTTCATAGAGGACTGTTTTCTCTTTTTTAAATAGGTTATTAATTATTCAATACGAAATTATTTTCGTTAATACAGACTAAGAAGTGTCTTAATTCCAACTAAAGAAAAGAATAAAAAATGTTTCGTGGGGAATGTAATTTATGAAAGTATAATATTTAAGGCCGGTTTAGAATGTCAGTAAGAGAGTAGTGATTATTTAGCATTTCACATGTGATTTCAAACGTTCCTGGACGTTACGAGGCAAAATATAAATTTGGAGTACGTTACAGCACTGAAAAACTTTTCCAATCATCATCACTTCAAAACTTTTCCAATCATCAGGATGTACGAATGCGCCCAGACATATTTCACATGTTACATCCGTGCAGGTGCCTCACGGAATACTTAACTGGCCAAGTCATGCCAGCAATCGCCGTTGCTTTTGCGATCATTTACACACTGCTCACACCGCTTCCTTAACATCCTCCTCTCGAACTATCTACCTTCCGATCGCAGTGGCCTGGTATTCGAAGCACCTAAGATCCTGAAAATGCGTGTGCATTTTTGCGCAAGCAACGCATGTGCATCATAATTATTACGACAAAAAATCATGCGTATTCTTATTCTTTTTTATGCAATCGGATTCCCAAGAACATTTTTCGATTCATTGATGTTTCCAAATGCTACAGTCATCATCCCCGTTAGTGTAATAAATATTTTCATCCTCGAGAGGTGGCGGTGTTTCTCTCCCGCTGGATGGAAAAGTCCCACGTCGACATACGTCGGTTTACGCGGGGTATCTCCCGTGCAGGTACTTCCCCACAGAGGAGAAACGCCCAATTGGGACAAACTCTCAGCTTCCGACTGCTCTCCCGTGATGATTGTGATTGATTGATCGATTTTTTCGTGTTTCCGGGCGCGTCAACTGCTTTGGTCATTAGTCCCGTTAGTGTAGTGCATGTTCTTTTCTCGGGAGATGGCGGTGATCTTCCCTCGCTGGATGGCGAGATCCGGCGCCGACCTACCGTCGGCTAGTGGGGTTTCCCCCTCTCCCACCAGCGGGGCACCGCCCAAGCCGGGACAAGCTCTAAGCTACCGACCGGTCTCCCGGAATATGTGGTAGTGTAGTGCATGTTAGTGTAAGAATGTGTGTAAGGGGAGAGGATAGGACAAGGAAGGGAAGGAAAGATCGCGCGCGGTCCGTGGCCCGTTTGGTAGGGTACTGCTCCGGCATTCGCCTGGTGTTGATCGGAGAAACCACGGAAAACTACCGATCAGAGCAGCCGGACTCTAGAATTCTCATCCAGACAGCGACTGAATTCGACCTAGCTGAAAAGCTAATGTCGAAAATCCTGACGCTGTCAGCACTCGAACCTAGGACCTCCCGGTCAGAGGCGCTGCAGTGACATCAGTTGATGCACTGAGCTTCCGCTCCCGGTGATGATTGTGTAGTAGCGTATTGCATGTAAAGTGTTTTGTGAGCAAGGGGAAAGGATAGGACAAGGAAGAGGTAGGAAAGTTAGCGTGCGGTCCGTGCTTCGTTTGTTAACGCCTTACTCCGGCATTCGCCTGGTATTAATCAGAGAAACCACAGAAAACTACACATCAGAGCAGCCGGCCACAAGAATTCTTCTCCGGATAGCTGCTAAATTCGACATCCGTAGCAATTAAGCAAGTGTCAAAAAATCGCCACCATCGGGACTCAAACTCTATTACCTCCCGGTCAGGGAGGCTGAAGAAAAAGGAGCAATGCAGGGTCTAGTTTAGTTTTCGATTCAACTGGACTTCTTTGCTACTTCTGGGCGTGCAATCAAGGCATTTGCGCTGCATGGACACCAGCGCAGCTGCGCTGCGTTGAGTATTCGAGGGGTGGGGGGTGAGGTCAGATGCGTAAGCCCCATAAAGCGGCTCCATTTTTACATCCTCGCATACTACATACGTAATATAAAGTTACGTAATACTGAAATGCAAACGGTGATTTTTAGGCAGATAAAATTGTATTGTAATTACCTAATACCGAAAAAGTACGTAATTCGTGTGTTCCTTTATGTAGTAAATTACTTCTTATAACACGTTGTGTAGTAATAACACACATTTTGTGAATCATTGAGAACAAGAAAATTGCTTTACACCAAAACGTGTATCTGAGTGTCTGTCCGTCTGTCTGTCTGTCCATCTGTCTGTCCGTCTGGCGTCTCTCTGTGAACAATAATAGCGGCTAAATCGTAAGTAGGGTTTTCACCAAATTGTATATTTTCCGATTGATCTGGCTGATGTCCTAAAATTTCGAAACGTATAGTTTAATTTTTAGGGATACTTTATATGAAGTCTCAAGAACACTCTCAATTTTTCTGAAAAAACTGCCCCAAATTTATAGTTTTTATATCGAGTAGAGAAATGAACGCTAATAAAAAGTGCAGGTCCGATTTTTTCCTCGAATTCTCTGAATTTTCGAAAATTGAAGTTCAATTTTTTTTCGGCGTCTTCCTACAACTACAAAATTGAAGGTAGAGACTTTTTCTGTACGAAATCTGTTCTTTAACATTTGATATTTAAATGAGGTCATGCACAATTTGTCCAAAATATGATTAGTTTTTGCATAATTTTTCATGAAATGAAGCCAAGTTTAAAAACAAGATTTTCTCGAAGACTGTTTCAATTTTCTTCTTTAATTTGTTAACGGATTTAACGGTTAACGGATTTGTTAAAGTAAGCTTATAAAAATGGGGCAAGTCCGAATTGCATTAAACTTTCTGAATTTTTGAGACTTCCAAAAGTGGCAAATAACCCGAGAAAGTATGTGCTTTGTGGTCTCACTAGTTGTACTTGGAGTCGTGTTGACTTCCGCCTCCCCTCCCCCTAAGTTGCTGAGCCCCAAGACCTTTCAAAGCCGACCTCTTACCTTTCTTCTACTCGTCAACACAACCCACCTGCAAAGTGTGTCTCACCGCAGGACATTGCGCCCTCGGAAGCTGCAAATGAACCCAACAAATGAATCCAATTTTCCCACTACGAATATTTTCTATTGGATCAAAGTTCCTCAAATAGCAATAAGAATCCATACGATTTTTTCAGTAACCATTCTTGGAAAATTGAACTTATCTTCACTGTTTATCGATTGGAAAGCGTTGCTTTGCGATATGTGTACCGCAAAGAAGTCATGGTCATAAAAAACAAGTGTTGGTTTCAAAGTAAACGAAACACTGGCGCGACATATATCAACACACGGCTGCCGTTTTTCACAGATATTGGTAATGATCTCTCGAGAATATACTTGTCAGTATTCATGAATTCGTACAAAAAAATCGCTACTTGTACGAACGTATCTTTGGCGTATTTATTTTAAAATGCCGGACTGGGCGCTATTCATCGCCTCGTCTGTGAACATTTGATTCCTACTCCAAAGATGTTAACTATTATCGAGACATGTTAACTATTATCGAGATAGATTAAGGGACATTGTATTCAAATATACACAAACTTTTCTTTTCGCACGAATAAGCATGTCACACGTTTTCATAGTGCAAATAACGAGAAGCAAATTAAGTTTAAGTTGTGACTGCAAAAGCGAAATCGTTGAACAAAACACCACAAAATTGTTTCTTGTACAAAAAGTAGCACCGACTCTTCTCAGGAGCAGCAAATAAGATGATAGTTCCAAAAGTTTACAGCCTGACATTCAAAAATCCTGCCAATTGTTATAAACTGATTATGGCTATGTATGTAGTGTGTAGTATTATTTGCAACAATCTAGCTGTGTTCGTTTTTTTGAGATAGTCGTTTGTTTCAGTTGTTGTGAGTGAAGTTGCAGCAATGTTTAAAATTGAGTATCGATATGTGATAAAGCTCTTCTGTAAAGAGGGGCATTCCCCTCAAATAATCAAGGAATGATTGTATGCGGATGCCTCTCCATCATATTCCACCGTAAAAAAGTGGGCCAAGCAGTTCCGCCTGTGTATAGAGTCCTTTGAAATCAGTGCAAGGTTGGAACTTTCGAAAAAAAAAACAACTGTTTTTCGGATCGTTCATAAGATACTTATGAGAAAGGTCAGTGCAAGATGGTTGCCACGACTTCTGTCCTCCGTCTAAAAAAAAGCAACGAGTGACATTTTCCCGAGAGTTCTTACAGCTCTGTCAAAGGAATGAAAAACTAGTAGTGCTAAGATATCACGTACTTTCTCGCCTTTAATAATGGTTACATAATACTATTTATACCTTAATTTTATTATTGTTATAAATTATAAATGTTTCAACACATGTTGGAACATTTGGTGCGAAAATTAAATATTTTCAAGCAAATATCACCACAAACTTGACAATTATAACTGCATTTCACACAGCTAAATAATGTCACAACAATGAGACGTGATTCACTGAAATTTGCGAGTCGCCACGCGGTACGTCATTGTTGCATTCCAATCTGATATTTCATCTCAACCTGAAGGCTAGCAAGTTTTATTTCATATATTTCAATTAGGTTTTAAATAATTTATAAAATATTAATGTGTAAACTTATAACAAAAGCTCGAATATTAGAAACGAACAAAGAAATATGAAATAATATACACATTCTAACTTACGTAGCACCCAACTGCCTCAAAACACTTCTAAACTTAGGTTCAGGAAGCGCAGGATTTTCGGACCGGGTGACTTAGTTTGACGGCAAATTGCACAAAAAATACTCGTATTTTCCAAAAATTCAACTATTATTTGAAGATCTGCTTTTGATTAACACATTTCATCAAGAAAGAAATTGTATATTCACAACTGTATTTGAAGGAAGACGCCGACAATTTTTTTTTAAATTTTCGACAAATCAGCATTTCAACGAACATGAGACCTGCACCATTCTCTTAAGCTTTCTTTATGATATCTAAGGTATAAATTTAATCAAAATTTGTGTCATTTTTTAAGAAAAAATTGTTTAAAGAAAAGAAAACTGTCTATTTTTGACACAAAATTTCGCAAAAAATACCGATGTTTTTGAAAAATTGAACATTACATTATTTTGAGATCTGTTTTCCATAAACACATTTCATTGAGAAAAAAATATTTACCTTAATAGTTGTAGTTGAAGAAAGACATCGAAAAAAAATTGAATTTTTTCAATTTTCGAAACATCAGGGTTTTCAACGAACATGAGACCTGCGCCATACTCTTAAACATCCTTCTCCCTATCCAGTAGCAAAGTTTAATCAAAAACGTTGGAGCCACTTTTTTGAAAATTTTGAAAATGTCTCAGGGGCTTCACGTAAGTTAAAATATCCATTTCATATTCAAAGATCCGCAATATCAGCCAGATAAATCGGGGAATATCAATTTTGGAGAAAATCGGCTGAACGGTTTAGTCGCTAGCGTTGTTCACAGACAGAGCACAGACGTTTTGTCATCCATTGAGTTTTCGGGGATGGACCCACAAAACGAATTCTGGCTACACCACGTGTTAGAAGAGATTTTTTTCTCAATTTAGCATCTGGATATACCTACTTTTTCGTTGCCAGGGCTCTGTAATAACAGTTGTTCTGACGAAAATTCGCCGATTTTTTTTGCGCAGCATTTCATAACTTTGTCTCTACCGCGGTAGTGGTGGCGAGAAAGTGAAAATGTTAAAATCCATTGTCACTGCCGATGAAACAATGGTTCTTTACGACGATCTTATTTCAAAACGAAAAACGATGGTTGGACTTGGTGGCGAAGCACCACCAAGAATGGCAAAGGTGGCACAGGCAGGAAAGGAGATCATGGCAACAATATTTTGGGATTGGAAGGGGATTCTCTTAATAGACTTTCACAAAACGAACACTGCCGTCAATGAAGTATATTATTATTCTTTTTTGCACAAACTCCGTAGCGCAATAAAAGAAAAGAGATGATGGATATTGAGTCGTGGTGTTCGGCTACTGGATGACAATACTCCAGTTCCCACGGCTGTTGTTGACAAGGTTGCACTGAAAGATAGTGACTTTAAGGACATTCAGCATCCACCCTATAGCGCAGGCTTCGCGCCAAGTGACTTTTATCTCTTCTCAAAACTAAAGAAAGAACTTTTGAGAAAGAAAATTTTCAGACGAAAAAGAAGTAAAAGAAGCACTTCTAAGTTATTTTGCAAACAAAGTTTTTATTTATTCACAGGTAAAAATGTTAATCAAAATATGTGAAAAATGTATTCAAGTAAAGGGGAATTATATTGAAAAGTAGCAATGCTGTTTTCTTTCTTTCATTTGAGTTCGACGGGCCGGAAACTTCGAAATTACCTACTCTCGTTCAAAAACACCTTCACAAATGCAGAAACCTGTTATAATTGCCTATAATATATATATATATATATATATATATATATATATATATATATATATATCGATATGTCACATGAAAATAAACTAACATTTATTTGTAGACTATATGGTGGAATATGCATTAGGAAATATCACGAGAGCATGGACTTAGCAACGACCGTGAATAAACAATGTAGTTTTTGTTTTTTGTAAATGCATTAAGAGGTGGCTAGATGCCGAAAGTAGAAAATTTGGGATTGGGCGAAGAAGTTTAGACGATCGAAAGGTCAGCTACACCAAAATATAACGAACGAATGGATTGGCTGGGTGAGAGAAGGACGGTCAAATGTTATGAAAAAAGAGAAGGTAGTAATACGGAGTCTTCGAGGGGTGAATCATGCAGGAAGATTTCATTCTGACCGGCATCGCTTTTCTGAACTGATCGTAGGTTCGTGAGAGGGAACGAGTATAATACAGATAGTCAGAATCGGGTTATCAGATCGTGAAATTTTAAGGACAGTAAATGATATTGCAGATATTGCATGTGGAAGTAATATTGATGCATAAATTGGGACTTTGTCGGGAGTGGTAATCGAGTTATAGATTTCGGGACTGTGCCATAGGACGTAATCGGAACTGATAATTTTGATAGTTTGAGACCAGCTTGGATAGGGGCAGAAGAGGATTTCTTGGGACCTTGGACTACGGCAAGCTCGCAAGATATTTCGACTGAGAAGTCTACGAGGGACATCAACGAAGAATAGATAAGTTAACCGCGGTATAAAAATGTAAATTCAAAGATATCTTGATCAAAGGCATAACATCAAATCATTTTATTAAATTCACTAAATTGTTTGCTAAAAAGGTAACAATAAACTTTGTTAAATTTTCTTCTTTAGAAAAGAAAGTGATCTTTCATTTAGTCAATCCAAACAGAAATGAACTAGAAATATAGAATCATTCTATTTCAGATTCCCAGCTGCGCTGTATAGTCAGCGGATCCTATTATCCATTATAAAGGTAATAAGGATTATAATATATCGTGACCCATTGACCCAGCAAGCCGGACGCTAAGATCTTTGCAAGATATTAATGTAGAGAAATTTTGTATATCTCAATATATATATATATATATATATATATATATATATATATATATATATATATACAGAACAACGGTTCTTTATAAATAAAAATGTGGTTCAATGACGTAAAACGTGAAGAGCAAAAATTTAATGGCGAGCGACCTATTCCATGGGGCCTTGTCACATGAGATCAGCTGAATCGTAAGCAGTGATACACAGAATATGAGAAGTCAGTCAGTACGTGCAGTGTGAGTACAGGCTGAATAACCCCAACTAAGTTTTTCATTTTCAATCAAAATCGAAACTGTTCTGTTAATTTTAATTCTTTCCGAGTGCCTGGGTATCTAAGAAAATTACAATTCAAAGATAAACATTGTATACTCGTAGTTTTCCGCCAACCTATTTATCTTTTCCCGATGAATTTGCATAATGTGTTATGAAAACTGCTTCTCAAGATGTTTTTGAGTAAACAGTTTAACCGCAGTTTTACATGTTGAAGTTCTGTTAAGCAAGGGGATGATTACGCGTATTATGAAATAGGTAAACTTCCGTGGATAATATTGATGTCGGGATATTCCTTTTCAATGAAATATGCTGGGACTAATTTCCTTTTCCCACGTTCGGTGGTGTTTGTATTTCAAAAACTTATTTTCACCTTGAAATCTTAAGTCTGTAGTCAACAATTGTGTTTTTAAAATTTGTTGCGTCTACTTTGACGCAACGCGTCTCCAAGCCCCTTGGGGGGCGTTGAGCGCTTTGCGCTTCTCAGAGTAATCCTCCATTACTAACAGCGCTTTATTTGGAGTAATCCTCCGTTAATATTGTGTCTGTCGCGTCTCGTCGCAGTCGGTTGTCAAGAGGACCGCCAGGTAGCATCTCCGCGTACGCGCCTCCCACCGCGCGCTCCTGCGTCACTACCCAGCGGCCAGAAGGAAGGAATAAAGATAGGGGTAGGGTTTAGCACACTTCACAGTGGTTGAACTAGCCCTTGTGAAGCAGCCAAACTCGTTTTGTTGGAACAAATTTCACATGAGATTCGACGGGAATCGAACCCGGATCTCAGTGGTGAAAGACTAGCGACTTTGCAATGAGCCACGAGTTCTTCTGTTCTTCTGTTTTGTAAATAATTTTCATATCAATAAGAGAAAAATCTTTGCGATATGTCTAAGAATTGCAAATAACTACGTCTGTTTTACTAACTATTCCCAGAACGGTAACATGCAATAAGTTTCAGGACAATGAATTGTTAAAAAATATATCAATGGAAGAAGAGCAACTGACACACTCTAATGCAAATGTTGCGCCGAGTGAAAACTGATCAAACCAGGTCGAAATGAATGATTAAACAAAAATATTATGGCACTCCATTAATTTGAAGTAATATTTATTGTTTATTATTTTATTTTTAATAATACTCATCAAATTATTGGAAATAATGTTTTAGCAGTCTGTTGCTGAAGCAATTATCCTCCCAAATTGCATGCAGTACATTCTTGTGTGGGAAGAACAGTATTCGGGCTATAATTTCTTTTATCATGTGAGAAAAAGAAAGAAGATACTGCCGTGCGTTAACTGCAGTTACATACAATAACACAGAAAATACACAGAACGCGTCAGAAACCTTATTTAACCAAAGTACAGTTAAAATTGATCGCCCAGCTCGCAAGAAGTGAACGCACGTACTTTACCCCCAAAATAGTTATATTTGTTTCTTATTCACGTTGTTTGCATTTGTTGTCATTACTTTGAAAGCAAGTATACTACCAAGACGAAATTCTAGGGATATTGCAATGGCAATGTTTTGTTTCGTGGATATAATGACCTCTCTCTTGCAAATAGAAAGAGTTACTAGATTTTTAGAAAAACTACAAAATGTACCCTTCCTAATTATTTTAGACATGAAATTTTAAACATGCTATAGACTTAAAATTTGAACTTATTTCTGAGAGAATAGTTTCAGTATTGTCTCTTTTAATTATCTCCCCATTCACGTAAAAAATGCTGTAGTCAAATGTTCATGAAGACGAGATGAATCATAGATTTTAATTAAACTTATTTTTAAAACACCTTATAGCATTTTACACCCGATCTACCTTGCGTTTTTGGCTATGACAGTAACTGGTTTGCGCTAGGATTGGGGATTGGAAACTCTCGTAAGACAGGGTTGATTTTTCCTTGTCACTGATTGATGGTGATTTCGGGTCCGTCGATTACTGAGATCATTAGTTCCGTAAGCGTAATGCATGCTTTTCTACCGGGAGGTGGCGGTGATCTTCCCGTGTTGGATGGCGAGATTCGGCGCCGACCTTCCGTCGACTAGCGGGGTTTTCCCCAACCAGGTATCTCCCACCAGCGGGGCACTGTCCCAGCCGAGACAAGCTCTAAGCCCCCGACTCCTGGCATGAGTGGTAGTGTAGTTCATGTTACTATAAGTGTGTGTGTAAGGGGTGAGGATAGGACAAGGAAAATGAAGGAAGAATGCGCGCGGTGCATGGCCCGTTTGTTAGGGTACTGCTCCGGCATTCGCTTGTTGATCAGAGAAACCACGGCAAACTACCGATCAGAGCTGCCGGCCTCTAGAATTGTCTTCCAGACAGCGACTGAACTCGACCTATCTGAAAAGCTAGTGTTGAAAATCTTGCCGCCATCGAGACTGGAATCTCAGACTTCTCGGTCGGAGGTGCCGTAGTGACATCAGTTGACGCTCTGAGCCACGTATCCCAGTTTCTTTCTGTGGTTATGGTTTGGGAGCTAAAGGCACAAATTCCCTATAATCATTTAACTCCTCAGTTTGCATTTCACGTAGCACATAAAGCCAAATATTTGGATCCGGATTTCATCGCTACCAACACTTTAGAGGTATGACACTAGAAGAAGAACAAAGCAAAGCAGAGGAATAAAAAACAAGAAATTCTGAATAAGGCGCAGAGTTTATCCGAAGAAGAAGAAGAATCCCATGAAGAAGAATCCCATGAAGAAGAATCCCATGAAGAAGAATCCCATGAAGAAAAAGAACCCAAAGAGGAAGAAGAACCCAAAGAAGAAGAAGAAGAAGAGGAAGAAAAAAAGAAGAAGAACCCAAAGAAGAAGACGAACCCAAAGAAGAAGACGATCCCGAAGAAAAAGACGAACCCGAAGAAGAAGAAGAAAAAGAAGGAGAAGCAGAAGAAGAAGAAAGAGAAAAAGAAGAAGTAGAAGAAGAAGAAGAAGAAGAAGAAAAAGAAGAAGAAGGAGGAGGAGGAGGAGGAGGAGGAGGAGGAGGAAGATAAAAAGAAGAAGTAGAAGAAGAAGAAGAAGAAGAAAAAGAAGGAGGAGGAGGAGGAGAAGGAAGATACAAAGAAGAAGTAGAAGAAGAAGAAAAAGAAGAAAAGAAGAAGAAGAAGAAGGAGGAGGAGGAGGAAGATAAATGACCGCACAGCGTCCTCACTGCACGCCCACTCGCCTCACCGGCATTCCTGCGCCTCGCATTCGCGTCACGCGTGCCGAGCGGCGGGAGGGGCCGGCGCCACGTCCGCGCGTGTCATAAAGCGGCGGGAGTCCCGCTTCGACGCCCGGAAGCGGCGGCGGCTGCCAAGGTCTGCCAGGGCGTGCGCGCGGGCGCACGGGCACGCGCACGCACGCGTACGCATGGGCCGCGGCCGGCGACACGCGCCATCGCGCGGAGAAAGCGCCGCGCCGCCCATTATGCCCGTGGACGGCTTTTCACGGATGCGCCTTTTTCTGTTTCCGGTCGTCTCTCACGAGGGCTTCATTGCCGCTGGCCCGCTAATGGGCTGTGAAGCGGCCGCGCTTTGTACGACACTAGGCCGCGCTCGGGTTCGGTCAAAGAGCGAGTTGGCTTCTGTTTCCTGAGAGGGGATGGACAAAATTTGTGGCGTATTTTGATGGACCTATGTGGTTCACATTTTTTGGAGTGCGCCGCTGCTGAAAAAGCCGAGATTTATATATGATCAATATTAATTATGAAGTTTAGTTTCAGTGTATTCTTTCCGCAAATAATTATTCACACAATTTGTAAAGAAAGATGATCTTTTGTGCGTGAATGAAATTGAGACGCACGAGTAGACAATAGGAATGGAGGGGATTTGGCATTTTAAAATGACACCAAAGACGTTTTTTCACGAATTGCGTACATCATTGTGGTGAAATTTTTTAGTTCATTTTAAGTTTATGTAGCCGAAAACAATTTTTCGTTAAAAGTTGATTCCGATAATCCAATGTTTATTAAATACAAATTCTTAGAGATTCTTTCCCTTAAATCAACGTGCATTGTCTCATTTCTTAGATTGTTATCCTTCCTTTTAGAGCGACTAGTCTGAGAAAGATCTAATAAATATTTGTAAACACTAATAAAATTATGAGTAATTGTACGGGGTGAAATTCATATGAGATCGCAACTGTTGTGTATATTTCTGAAATAGATTTGCACGGCAAAACGGCTTTTCTATAAGTTTGAATGTGTTATTCTAGCTAAATATGCGTACGTTTCGTGTGGAATATTGGTAACTTGATTCAAAGGTGCTATCATTAAAGAAAAGAAGTGATTTGTTTCACATAAACAATCCTCCGTAGATGAAATACACTTGAAGAGCTACGAGGGTAAGATGTTCAACATATTTTAGCACGATCATGCTCAAATGCATTTTACAATGAAAATAAGTTTTTTTCATCCCCGACTCATATCGACTTAGAAATTGCAGTGGACATAGAGGGAAAGGTGTTCGGTTTGATAATGGTTAACAACTGTCGAAAATTTGATACTGTTTAGAAATATGTCCGATAACTTCATTTTTCTAATGAAGTACTTACTCATATGTTCATCGAAATTGCTTTGTAGAATCTATTTGATAATTGTCATTATATTAATAATAATATTTATTGTAATTTATGGTCACGCTACACGTTCTCTTCCGAGACCCAATCATAATGGAAAGAGATGTGTAATTACGGAGATCAGCTTTTCGGCTGTATCCCTTCGCAAGACAAATTTGTTGAGCTTTGAATTAAGAATCTTCAGGTGATAGGATGCTGACATGGGGTGAATGGGCAGGCACAAATACGACCATGCCTAAGCATGACTCGAACCTGCAGCCTCTTACGGGGAAGCCGACAGTTCCCACAACCGCCTGCGCCACGGGGCCGGCGGTTGGTTATTGTTGTTGTTGTTGTTGTTGTTATTGTTATTGTTATTGTTATTGTTATTATTATAATTATTATAATTATTATTATTATTATTATTATTATTATTATTATTATTATTTCCTGATAGAGGTGTGATAACCTACATTTCATCCGTTTGGGAGAACGTAAAAATATGGTAACAATCTTTCAAACATTTATTCACTTAGATTTTGTAGTACATGCTTCTGCGAGTTTACAAGAAATAAAGCATTTGACAAAAGAATATAACGTAAGCAATTACATTTTACATCAGGCATTTTAAGTAGGTTTCCACTTTTCGTCCTGCGATAAAGAAAATAATTTATACCTCAACAAATGAAATCTGTTCACAGACGTGTGATAAATGTAGTACCTTAATGTGTACAGGCATTTCCGATCACTTTAACTCTCTATAAAGTAAATGCCTACTACACAATGAGTGCATAATGAAGTAACATTAAATGATACTTTAGCAAGGTATTACTACTGTATTGTCGACTTCGCATTGAAGCGTTTCCTTTATAGGATCAGTAACGTTATCTAATCATTCGCAAGACAATGGAACCTAGCATTCTAAAAAGCTCGTTTCGTAAAACGACTCGTGAAACTATTGTTTCGTTTTTTTCCCAAACCCAGTCACGTATCATTTCTCCACACGCGACTCTTTTTTTTCGGGGCGATCGCCTCTTCGGATGAGCGGCGCGTAGCGAAATATTGAAGTTACGTCACGCGTGATGGGTTGACCCATGGGTAACACGTTGCCGCCGCCGCCGGCGCACGGGGGCGTCACATGGGCATTAACGGAAGAAAGCCGGCGGGCAGCGAAAGCGCACGCGTGATGGGACGAGCGTGAGTGGCACGCGCGTGCGTCAACGCGTAAATGCGACTTTGGCAGCGCCGCCGACGCTGTCGGACCCGCCACCCCCCCTCTCGGTTGGCACAACCGCTTCCGTTCGGGGTTACTTCCTTCGAGTCAAAGAAGAGGCTGTGTTGAAACATCTGATCTTATATGCCAAGTTGCGGCAACATTATTTGAAGCGTGATCTACTTTTTACTTTTTTTAAACTAAAATACGGAGTCTACTTTTGCAAATTTTTTGAAAACCAACAAGAGAGTACATTTTAATGATAATAATAATAATAATAATAATAATAATAATAATAATAATAATAATTAATGAAATAATAATTAACTAGTTAAATGTGGCATTGCCGACGCTGTAAACGTTTTAAAAGTATTTTCATGTGTTGAAAATTTATGTCATGCGTAGCTTTGTCCAAATAAGTTCTTACATTATCTAGCATTGGGCATACCAATGAATCGTAGTAGCGGATGATGTTTTACTCCTGTTCAAAAATTTTCAACACCCAATGGCCTTGTATGTTACCTCCGAAGGGAATATGAATATTGCAATTTCAAAATTATTAATGCGGAAAAAATACTTGGAGGTAAGAATGATGCTGAATAGTTAGAATTTAATACAACTACATTTGTTTACTTTTTTGCAAGTCTAAATGGGGAGAGTCTCTCGATGTTTCAGAGCGATGTTTCAGAACGATGTTACACAATCATCACTTTGTTTAACATTTGTTCAAAGTAGAAACACTGTGACTTTCTTCATATTACTCATCAAATCTTCCAACGTTATACAAGAAAACTGTTGGTTATAAGCTTGCTGCGAAACTACACTAGCACTGCTAGTCTAGCAGCATCGGCAGCAACCAGATGGGAGTTCTTCAGTTTTGTTTTTTCTGCTGGAGTTTCTCGCCTTGTTTCTTTTCTAGAAAGATAGGTAGGGCAGTCAAGAAATACGGAAGACACTACGGTTATGTTAATTGAGAGATTCTGAATTTAGAAAATAATTTTTCACCCGTTGTGTCATACGCAACTATTTTCCACAATATATCTCTTTAGTGAAAGTGACGATGGCAAACCTGTAAAATATTGCAAAAAATTAGAACATGTTTAATACTAGTAAATAATTAACAGCAAAAGAATAAAAATATCAAGAAGATAATTCTCAAAGTACAATAATAAAACAACCATCGCATTTAGCAATAACGGATTAAAAATGAATTTGAACGGAATTAGAATCTTAATTATATTCTGCTATAGTACATATCCTAAAAATATATGAAATTATTTAAAGGTTGGTTTAAGTAAGTCTTATTATTTGAACTATGTAATGTTTTAAGAGTAAACTCACAATAATAAGTTGATTTCAAACTTGGTCTAACTAATAGAAAATGAATATTACTCATATATGGAACGTGTAGCAAAACATTCTAAAAGGTTTTCCGCGACGAAATGTCTACGAATAAAATGAATAATTAACTCACCTTGGATGTTCTTGAAGGGTTGAATTGCCGTCGATGTTCAGCAAGCCATTTTCATCACATTTCATTATATTTTGGGAAACAAATACATGGACTTTAGACCCTCCTTGTAATATCCACGGCAGCGAACGGCAGTTTGGTACAGCACAAGTACATGGCTTTTTAAAAGAAACATCACTGATATGCTGTCCTCAATTCTTAAAACTAATACTGAATGTCTTCACCAATTGGATGATAGTCCTAGAATCTTCCCCCTGATTTCGAATTAAAACACACAATTACTATCCAAGCAACTGACCATGAGGAAATCTCACTGTTTTCTAGGGCTACTACCGGTAGCGGTAGCTCAGTACATCAACTGATGTCACTGCAGCGCCTCTGACCGGGAGGTCCTAGGTTCGAGTCCTGACGACGGCAGGATTTTTGACACTAGCTTTTCAGCTAGGTCGAATTCAGTCGCTGTCTGGAGGAGAATTCTAGCGGTCGGCTGCCCTGATCGGTAGTTTTCCGTGGTTTCTCCGATCAACACCAGGCGAATGCCGGAGCAGTACCCTACCAAACGGGCCACGGGCCGCGCGCGATCTGTCCTTCCTCTTTCTTGTCCTATTCTCTCCTCTTATATACGCACTTACACTAACATGCACTACACTACCACATATTCCGGGAGACCGGTCGGGAGCTTAGAGCTTGTCCCGGCTGGGGCGGTGCCCCTCTGGTGGGATAGTCCTGGTTAGGAGGAAGCCCCACTAGCCGACGGTAGGTCGGCGCCGGATCTCGCCATTCAGCGGGGGAAGGTCACCGCCATCTCCCGAGAAGAAAACATACACTACACTAACGGGACTAATGACTGAAGCAGTTGACGCGCCCGGAAACACGAAAAAAATCAATCAATCTAGGGCTACTCTGGGCGCCATGACACTACGTCACTACGTTTTCTATATTCAGGCGGTGTTCTTCAAGGACGCTGCTCGAGAGCAAAATGGCGGGAAAACGTGCTCCTTCTGCGCCACCGAATTTCCTTATTAACGGGGTTATTCCCCACAATCTTAACAATCATTGGGACTCCTTAACAAACCAGCTGTCCACTCTTCTTACCTTGTACAGCTATTATTAACATAGGGTCTCGTTATAAAATCTTAGCTTTAGAATTCAGAAAACTGACAATGAAAATACATTCACATTTTATATTTCATTAGTTACGTGTAGCACACTTCCGTCGGCTAATACGATTGTTGCAATTTCGTAACTAACGTGAAATGTCAGTTATGACTATTTCCGCCCGAACGCCTCAATTGTAGTTATGTAAATGTAAATATTTAAGTGAATAGGCGGAAGTGCAGGCCTTACGGACTGAGTCGGACTGAGAAGACGACGAAGACGAAGAAGACGATGAAGATGAAGATGATGACGAAGCAGGAGGAGGAGTTCTGCTCAGCTACCTCTACGAAGACCCAACTGATTCTTCCTGTGGTGATTTATCGTCTATTAGTGAGTGCGTTGTTTAAGGGGGAAGATACACCTTAAAATCTAAAAAAAAATCGATTTTTGAATATATTTTTTACCTGTGCATTAATTATTCAGGAATATTTTGGTGAAAAAAAATTTCGATATCTGCAATAGTTTCCGAGTTGGGATTTAAAAGGTATGTAGCTGCATCAAGCATCTATTAGAATAGAAAGGGAAGCAAATCTCATGACTATAACTTCGCCCCTTGTTTGCCAGAATTACCGTTTTTAAGATCCGTTTCCCTTATAACCCAAAAAATAATCATTTTAATGTTATGAAACTTAAAGGATACATTTAACTATGTATTATCAACAAAACCATGCTAAATCGTACTCCTCAGATCAATAGTTTTGTGATAAAAAGTTATAAAATCGTAAAAACCTATTAATAAACAATATATTAATTTTGGATTCAAATTAAAAATATTATTTATCCAGATATATAAATGAAAGACCATGAGTTTGTACCTGTAAGTATAGCCAACGAATTATGAGAAGAAATTTGTAAAAACTTTTAAAATTATTTGAATTTTCAGGGAAACACTAAGTAAGTGCGTGAAAAAATAGTTGAATTTCCATTAAAAAAATCCAAATATTTTTTTAAAGTTAAAAGCATTTTCTTTCTTACAGAAGAAAGATATTTCTGTGCGTCAGTTCATTTCTACTGCTGTAGAGTATGATTCTAATGGAGAAAAAAGTGTAAAAATAATGAAAATTTAACTGTTGTAATCTGTATATTCCCCCTTAACCTCTGTCTCCGTGTACCTGATGACCTATTCGCACATCCGTCGCAACGTGCGATCACGCTTTGTTGGGTAATATGTCACGAGTTTCTACGCACTGCACTAGGCATGACCCAACGGCGCCGCTTCCCATTCATTTTACCAGAAGCAACGTGCACTCGCGCACGACCCAGCAACGAATGCGTTACTTACCGGATGTCGTGATTTTCAGGAAGTACTTGAGAGTTCTCTCCAATTTTCCGATCTTCTCATGCGCCCTCTTTTGAATGGGCCCGAGATTTAGAAAAGATCCTTAATTGTGGTGGTCGACTTTCTTTACAGTACCTTACGCAACAAGAAGTAAGACTAACCTGTTGTGTTTTATTGGTACGTGACACTTCTGTCCCAGTTTTTTTGTAAGTTATTTCCCAAGACACAAAAAGTGTACTTTGACTGCCATTAAATTTGTGTGGTTGAAATAGAACTAGACCCTCCAATATTCAGTAAACATTGTTGACTCCCAATTGGTTAGAAAAATATTCAATTTAATTTTCACAGAAAGCAATCAGCTGGGCAAGTTTAACGAACTTTCTTAAAATAAACTATATACAAATTCAAGTTACTGCATAATGCATGAAGATCTAAAGTTTGTTTACTGTATCAAATCGATTTTTACTTTGTCGTATACGTACGTATTTACAGAGTAATATACGTAGTATAGAAACGTTATGTAATGCTGCGCGAAAAACGGCGGATATTCGGCCGTAAAAAATAATTGCCGGGCCATGACAAATAAAAAGTGGATAAATCCACTTACTAAATTAAGAAAAAAATCTTCTAACTTGTGGTGTAGTCAGAACCCCGGTTTTGTGGGTCGTTGATGCCGAAAAAACAATAGAAAATAAAACTTCCGTCCGTCCGTCCGTCCGTCCGTCCGTCCGTCCGTGCGTCCGTCTGTCTGTCTGTCTCTCTGTCTGTCAGTCAGTCCGTCCGACTGTCCGTCCTACCGTCTGTGAACACTATTAGCGCCTAAACCATGCGTACAATCTTTTCCAAATTTAAGAAACGCCCGACGATCTAGCTCTAATTGAAGCTTTGAAATTTTGAAAAACATTCTTTAAAATTTGGGGGTATTTTACATTAAGCCCCTTGACAATTTTCAAAATTTTCTAAAAAATGGCTCTAATTTTTTCCCTTAAATTTCTTAAAAGAATGTAGTATAAATGTGGTATAGGTCCAATTTTCACGGTTTACAATTTCAAAATTTAAAATGGCTTCCAATTTTTTAATAAAAATTTCTATTTAGGAGGAGGTTTCACTTTCCTTTACTTAGGGCGACGATTGATGGCAGCTGGGCAGAGAATGGAGCAAGACCTTGAAGCCAGTCCACACCAAGAAAATTAGAAAAAATTGTTACGAGAAAGTATGTGCCATTTTGTAGCACCTCTAGTTTACTTTCTCGCGAAGGTACTTCCTAACAAAAGAAAGTTATGTAACCGTGCGTCGTAAAACGAATGTTCGCTTCGCTCCGCCAGAAATCTCGTATTGCCCGGCCCTAGGAACGAAAATGTAGATAAATCCTGTATGATTGAAACGTATTGCGTTTCTGAGTATACATTTATAATTTCGCGGTCGCCATGACCGAAGCCCGAAGACTCGTTCGGAACGAGTCAGTTGAGACAGAAAAAGGTGGAAACGAGGGCAAGCAGTTGACGCGGGAGTTGACGCGGTTCGGAACGAGTCAGTTGAGTCAGAAAAAAGTGGAAACGAGAGCAGGCAGTTGACGCGGGAGCGGGAATGGCGGCGGAACGCGAGTGTAGCAGTAGCAGAGAGAAACCGGAGTGCAAAATAATCTAGCAGCATCAACAGTAAGGCTAATTAATGTGTAATTGGGTGACATGAAAAACAGTATTGATTGCACAAACAACAACTGTGTGGATCGGAGCGAAGCGGGAATACATGGACACGTGAGCGGCAGCGTGTGTTTCCGCGGGTGAAAGTGACACTGCGATCTATCATCGGCGCGTCTGATAAACAAATTCGGAAGCGTTGACAATTATACCGATGGACGCTGTGCGCGGATGCAATGCTTTCAGTATTGATGGTGTGTGAGAAATCCCTTCTGTGATACGTGAACAGATAAACCACGTGCGCAGCCAGGCAATGGAGCATAGTGCCGTAGTCTGAATAGAACCATTTCGTGTGCGGAAGGTAAACATTATAAAACGGACGGAAACCATTCCAAGTGAAAGATCCGTTGTTGAATCGGCGGCGAGGGGCATCGCCTTGCAAGTCGAGGCATGGTGGGAATCTAAGAGGCGACCAGAGAAGGGCCGCAGGTGCTGGAATCAAGGCCACGAGTCGGAGCGAAGCGAAGCCGATGCGTCCCATCTCGCTGGCCACCCAGGAGCCGAGGAACGGGAAAAATCTGGTTTGCAAGGAAATCGTAAGTCTATTCCCAAATGGGAATTATTATTACGCAATTAAGTGGGGGGGGGAGTAGATGAACGTATAAGGAATAGAATGTATTTTTTGCAGCATTAGATAAGGCAAATTCATGTGGGGAGGCAGGTGTATTTTAACGGGGTATATTGTTTTCTTGTAAAAATAATAAGTAAGGGTTACATTTACATGGATGGGTACGATTCAATACATAAAAAAGGGAGCTTCCGTGAGACATAAAAGAGACCGAATTAAAGAAATAACTTATTGACATTTTTGAAAGTTATCTGAATTTAACAAGGTTTGTAATATTTCAAAGATTATCAATCACTAAGTATTTCATATTTTTGTTACTATTGTTTTGCTAAAATAATTTGTAATAAGGTGTTAATGTTCTTTAATATGTGTTTTCCATGTTTGTGCAATCTCACGTGCCCGTTCACGAGAAAGAACACTTGCCCCCCCCCTTTAACCTAATTTTGTTGTAATAAACCAAAATATGGTTCATCACAATATATATGTCCGTCAGTGATCAACACTAGCGCCATAACCAATTTGAAGAATTAAAGCCAATATTACGGAAGTTTTGAACCTTTTTATATTGTTTGCATTTTATAAAGCATAAATAAGAAATATTTCTTACCTTTATAATATTTTTTAAAAATTTTCTCTCTAAATGAATAAAATGGGGTCTTAAAAGAGAAATGCGGTTTTAAGAATATGCATACAGTGTGCAGTATATGTTGTAACGTCGTAGCATTTTAGTCATCGGACCGCACAAGGCGCGGGCCGGCGCGTGGGAGGGGGTGGTCCAGGCGCCGTGCTGGCGAAGCAACCGGAGCTGTCGCCTTGGAGGGTGCAGGCCGCCGTGAGCATGTCAGGGAATCCTGGGGGTCAGCTGGCGCAGAATGATGTGTGAGGACAGATCGTTTGCAGCTGGCGGCGGGCCCATTTTGCGACCGGCCACATAACTCAGTAATGAGGTGACGCGGTCCGCGGGTCTTCGGCGTGGGAGGTCTGTCACGTGGCTCCTCGCGATAGGGGCTGGTGGAGGAAACCGCTGGCATTCGAATTTGGGCGTAATCGCAGTGCGGAGGCACTTTTGGTGATTCGTGAGGGGGTGATCGCAGGCTTGCGAGGGTGGCGTGTTGCCACGGGTCAGATGCCGGGAGCGGTGCTACAGGTTAGCTCGCTGGTGTACTCAGTGTCAGGTTGGTGCGGCTTGCCGCAGGAATTAGAGTGCCGTGGAGTGCGACGGGAGTTTCCGGACGAGTATGAAAATTGTGCAGATTGTAAATAAACCTGTAAATAAAATCTCAGTGTCTGTGTTTTTTTCACATCACGACGACGTCACAATATTAGTAAATGGTAACTTTCAGGGTTATATTATTTTTTCAATTTTTTTATTATAAATTTATTAGTATACAACTAGTGTCCTGCATTAACAAAAGTGCAACTGACAAAACCACACAAAAATGTATTTTGAAAAGTAGCATGCACTCTGCTCACAAACAACGAACGAAATAGACATATAGCGCGGCCATAAATTAAATATTTCAACGAAAACCATATACATGAATACTACAATAACATACAGATATCAGTACAGTAGTTCTTTAAATATTAAGAATGAAAAAAAAAAGGTTTTATAAAACGCAACACCTGAGTAGAAAATATTAATGGCAGGTCGACTCTTCCTTGGAGCCTTTATGTAGTACGACGTTAGCTGTGTTGGAAGAAAGCAATCGTTTCACAATTCATTTCAATTGGTTGTGTCATTTTGTGTGTTACTTCAGCGTCTAAATTCCGAAAGCATTAATTTTCACCAACAACACAAAAAGTTCCGTGTGTAGTGTTCGCAAGAGTAGATCAGAACTTTCCATCCGCAAATTACGCAACACCACGCAACGAAGTGTGTGCAGAGCGGCGCCGTGAGTGACTTGCTTCGTGCGAGGGCGTTTTCCGGGGTTTGAACTACGTCACAATGAGAGCTCTGTCGGGCGAGGACCAGCTGGACTTTGTCAATAGCGTGGGGGAGAGAAGTACCGCGCATAGGTTAAGAAGTCAGGATCCGAGAGGGCAGACGTTTCACTTCCACTTTCTATGCATTTTACCAACAGATGCATAACCGGTTTTCGATTTACTAAAAGAGCACGTTGAGGCCAGTGCTATTTGAAGTGCATTCAATCGTGAATGGTCGTGAGTATCCATCCGACATATAATTTTCTAATCTTTAACCACAAACTATGGTATTTACTAAGATATTAAATTTTTTATGTTCTCAAAATTTTGACAGAAAAATACATTATGATTGAAAAATACACAAAGAAAAATACACTCATTAGAAATTAGTGGCACTACAGAATGTGTCAGATTTTCTCCTAGAAGTTACTTTTAAGATATTCTGTTGAGTCAGGTCTAACTTATTGGTTTTCCCCCACCCGCCAACAAAGGTGGCTCAGAGCATCAACTGATGACATTGCAGTGCGTCTGACTGGGAGGTATTAACATTATAGTCCCGACAGTGGCAGAATATTCGACACTAGATTGTCAGCTAGGTCGAGTTCAGTCAAGGTTTGGAGGAGAGTTCTAGTGTCCGGCTGCTTTGATGGGTACTGTTCTTTCTCAGAACAACACCCAGCGAATGTTGAAGCAGTACCCTGAGAAACGAGCCGCGGATCGCGCGCGATCTTTCCTTCCTCTTCCTTGTCCTTTCGTCACCCCTTACTCACACACACACATACACATGTACACTACAGTACGATACATGTCGGGAGACCAGTCGGCATCTTAGAGCTTGCCCCGGCTAGGGTGATGCTCTGATAGTTGGAGATACCCGGGTGGAGAAAATTCCCGCAAGCCGACGTAGTTTGGCGTTGAATCTCGCCAGCCAACGGAGGAAGATCACCGCCTCCTCTCGCGATAAAAACGTACATTTACCTATGGGATGAACGACCTTAGGAATTGACACGACCAGAATCACTAATCAATCAATCAAAACTCCTCCTCCTCCCGTCTGCTATCTATCGGCAAATTGACCACGTGCCACAAGTGGTTCGCAGGAACATTCCAAGGGAAGGGCCCCTTCGCGCTCCCCGAACGTTGCACACCTATCGATCTATCTAAGCCATGGAGCTCTACATATTTGCTATCCATAGGCATCATGTAAAATGTGGTTCGGTATCCTAATTTTCGTAGAAACATATGAAGCCGTTTTTGAAAAAAAATTAGTATGAACTTTTTTGAAACTGCGAAATTTTGAGCTCACTTTCACAGAATAAGTTCGAGTTTTCGAAAAACATCATAGGAAATCATTTCAAGCTTATGTATTCACAAAAAGAGATGAAAATTGTCGTAATGTAAATACCAACGACGTGCAACATATTTCACAATAATTACATTTGTGTAATTTGTGAAAAATCAAAAGAATACATTAAATACCATGTTATTTAGTGCATCTATCACTATTCGTACAATAAATTTAGAGAAAAAACATTTGAGAGGTTTTGGAGAAAATATTGTTTTTAATATATTTGTCTTAAAATTCATTCACCATGGTCCGTGCGCGATCTTTGCTTTCTTCTTGTCCTATTCTCTACCCTCCCCCACATACACATACACACAAACTTACATGCCTCGTTTATGGGAGATAGCTGGATGGGAGAAAACCGCAAGCCAACGTGTAAAGTCAGCGGACGTTTTGAAACGCGCGTTTTGAAGGTCAGCGGGGGAAGAACACTGCCATCTTTCGCGATAAAACATGCAATATAATCAAGGGACTAGCGACAACAGCAGTTGACACACCTCGAAACTCGAAATAATCAAAATATTCATAATATTGTTATTTTTGAATATTTAGAATTCAATATTCAAAAAGAATAAAAAACGGACCTATGTCATCTTTATTAGGGAACTTTCCTCTATTCTTACAAGAAATTGAATTGTTAGAAGTGCATTTACGCGCGGTGTAGTGTGTGTTCAAATAACACACATGTCAGGTAATAGCTTGTCTATTTCTGTTTTATTCTGTTACTCTATGGCTATTGTATAACATGTACCTTTTAGTCTTCAAATAGGCCAAATAATTGGGTGAAACGATAGAAAATAAAATATACTTTATTGACTTACCTTCGTGACTTACGTATTTTTTTCATTTAATGTCTTAAACAACTAAAAAAATGTGAGAGACGTGTGAAGAAATTTTAAAAGTTGAAAATGTTATATCGATTGTTTATTACATCAAGTTTTACATTCAAGGTCAATAACATCAGATATCGAGGAAATAAAACAAATTTAATCAAGTACATGTGAATCACTTGCTTTGCCAAAAGGATTTTTCTCTTTACCTAGATTTACGTGGGTTCCGCTTCCTTGAGACTCCAACACATTCTTCAACCAATCGCCAGAAGAGTCACATCTCCGAAGCCCCCGATTGAATGATTGATTTTTTCGTGTTTCCGGGCGCGTCAACTGCTTTGGTCACTAGTCCCGTTAGTGTAGTGCATGTTTTTTTCTCGGGAGATGGCGGTGATCTTCCCCCGCTGGATGGCGAGATCCGGCGGCGCCCTACCGTCGGCTAGTGGGGTTTCCCCCTAACCAGGACTCTCCCACCAGCAGGACACCGCCCCAGACGGGACAAGCTCTAAGCGCCCGAACGGTCTCCCGGAATATGTGGTAGTGTAGTGTATGTTAGTGTAAGTGTGTGTGTTTAAGGGGTGAGGTTAGGACAAGGAAGAGGAAGGACAGATCGCGCGCGGCCCGTTTGGTAATGTACTGCTCCGGCATTCGCCTGGTGTTGATCGGAGAAACCACGGAAAACTACCGATCAGAGCAGTCGGCCGCTAGAATTCTCCTCTAGACAGTGACTGAATTCGACCTAGCTGAAAAGCTAGTGTCGAAAACCCTGCCGCCGTCAGAACTCGAACCTAGGACCTCCCGGTCAGAGGCGCTGCAGTGACGTCAGTTGATGCACTGAGCTACCGCTCCAAGTCCGAAGCCCCCGATCGCTGCACAGAACGGGAAGCTGCAGCATCCGGAAACCGACTGTGAGGCGCATCGCTGAATGTTTACACATCTGCGGAAACAGTTTGCGGTAGAAAGCGCGAGTAGTCAGCGGCAGGGTCCGGTGTGTTGTTCCGGGCGCTTGTTATAGGGTAGAAAGCGCGATGCATCTCGCCATCAAATCCACTCCGCTGGCGGCTCCCCCCCCCCACCGCGCCACTCGTGGAACCGGCGCAATAAGCCCGCATGCCCCGGAGGCCATGCCGCGGGGCGGGCGTTTCCGATGCCCACCCCGTTGCCACGCCTTTCACCGGGAGCGGTAGCTCAGTGCATCAACTGATGTCACTGCAGCGCCTCTGACCGGGTGGTCCTAGGTTCCCACTCCTCACGGCGGCAGGATTTTCGACTCTAGCTTTTCAGCAAGGTCGAATTCACTCGCTATCTGGAGAAGAATTCCAGCGGTCGGCTGCTCTGATCGGTAGTTTTCCGTGGTTTCTCCGATCAACACCAGGCGAATGCCGGAGCAGTACCCTACCAATCGGGCCACGAACCGCGCGCGATCTGTCCTTCCTCTTCCTCGTCCTATCCTCTCCCTTTACACACACTCCTCTCTGGTGGGAGAGTTCTGGTTATGGGGGAAACCCCACTAGCCGACGGTAGGTCGTGCCGGATCTCGCCATCCAGCGGGGGAAGATCACCGCCATCTCCCGAGAAAAACATGCACTACACTAACGGGACTAATGACCAAAGAGGTTTACGCGTCCGGAAACACGAATCAATCAATCAATCCATCAAAGTCACGCCCAGGTTTCTTACGTCCTTGAGATTTGCCATGTGATGCTTTGTTCTGCAATGCCACTCCCCGACATTCTCCTCCCTCGTACTATCTTCGTCTAGCACATTCCACACAAAACTCCTTTCAGCCACACTTCTTTTCGCCATGCTCCTGTTTCGTCTCATCCTACGCTCCAGGATTATTACCTCCGCGCTCCCTCCCTCATTGCTCCTTCCTTCACGTTCCTTCCATCTACGTTTCTCCCCTCCACGTTTGTTCCCTCCACGCTCCTTCTTTCTAGGCTTGGTTTCTACGTGTTACTCCCGTATCTCGATTCCATGCCCATTTCTCTGCCCCTATCCTTCCCCACACTATCCTCCTTACAAAGTCGCTCCCTGTTCGCAACTCCCAATTCCTCTGATCCAGATTCTTCCCACTACTCACTTCCCCGCCTAGCTCATCCCAAAACATTATTTCCTCTGCGTTTCTCTCTACTCTCCTTCGTGCCCCGCCCCTCACCGCTTCACTGCTCGCTGCTTCCCGCCACGCCACGCCATGCATGCGTGACCGGAGTTTTCTCGTTTTTATAATCCCTGCCATAAGTGAAAATGTCGACGCCGGCTCGTGGAATATTAAGTGCTCACGAAACTCTACAACGGAAGTCGAGTCACTTTTTTAGCTTCGTTTGTGAGATGGTTCGCTTAACAGCGAACGAAATTGTTCAGGCACGTGGGTCGTTTAGAGATTCCGCAATAAGAATTGAAGTAGTGATTTTGTTTGCAAGCTTGCCGCAATAGAGCAATGAATGTCATAGAATTCCTGACGGAGATGTAGACAACTGTGACAATTATCTAGGGATCGCGAATATTATATATCACTACGTTTTAGTGTTGTCAATTGTGCGGTATAAGTCAAACTTCATAGAGTGTTAATAATATATATAAAAATGAAATCATGTAGTGAAGTAAGTGCGTTGATACTCGCGTGAGCAGAACTACAGAGGAATAATTTGCTAATTGCGAATTATTACGTTCATCACAATAAGGAAATGATTTTTCAAGAGGTTCTTCGAGCAATTTATGATAATTGCATTTGAAAATAAATTGATATGTACTTAGCAAACAATTACATTACGAAGATATCTGTTGGTTGAATCCCGAAACTTTTTCACTGTCTCATATGTATGTGAATCTTCAAAATTATGCTTAATATTTTTTTATTGTATTCACCTCGCTAAGGAACATGCGTAGTTTTCTGTTATTATAAACTCGTAAAAACAAAATTTATAAATAATATATTCGAATTCTTGAGAATTCAAATGATATTTTATCCGCAAAACAATAATGCATAAATAAACTGGGAAAGAGTGAAACGAATACATGGAAGGAAGAGCAGGAGTATATCACAAACAGGAATAAATAAAATATTTTGACCAAGGAGAACTTTCTCACCTTGAGAAAAGAAGTTAAATGCACCTTCATTTGAGAGAAGATGCAAAGTATAATTTAAGAAGCGAGTTATATCGATGAATAAGAGTTTTAATGGCACAAAGTGAAAAGAATATCGGACACCAGACAAAAGAGCACATTATTACCGAAGATGAGATATTATTACCCTTTAGAAGGGAAATGATGAAAGTCTTATAACAAAAAAAAAAAATAAATTGTGTGCGTTTGGAAAAGGAATTGCCTCTGCCGTTAAGTTAAACGAGTGGTGCTTCAAAAACACATAACATTGTTTCTATATGCTACGCAATATTATTCTACCATATAAGCAAACAAAAGTGTTTTCAACCAGCAATTTCTTTGTGTCATTCTGTAGCGCCTCTAGTTACATTCTCGTATACGTACGTAAATACGCGGTAATGTACGTAGTATAGAGAGAGTTACGAAAAATCGATTTAGAGATTTCAACAGAAATACACGTTTTTGGGTCCCCTGATACCGAAAAAGTGTTTTTTTCAAAACGTCCGTCCGTCTGTCTGTCCGTGTGTCTGTCGGTCTGTGAACACTACTTGCGCCTAAACCACACGTACGATCTTTTCAAATTGAAGAAATCCCCGTCCATCTGTCACTAGTTGAAGCTTTGAGATTTTGAAACGCATTATTTAAAATGTAGGGGTACTTTACATCAAAGCCCCCGGACATTTTCAAAATTTTATATATATCGGGAGTGGTAGCTCAGTGCATCAACTGATGCCTCTGCAGCGCCTTTGACCGGGAGGTCGTAGGTTCGAGTCCTGACGGCGGCAGGATTTTCGACACTAGCTTTTCAGCTAGGTTGAATGCAGTCGCTGTCTCAAGGAGAATTCTAACAGCCGGCTGCTCTGATCGGTATTTTCCGTGGTTTCTCCGATCAACACCAGGCGAATGCCGGAGCAGTACCCTAACGAACGGGCCACGGACCGCGCGCGATCTGTCCTTCCCCTTCCTTGTCCTATCCTCTCCCCTTACACACTCACTTACACTAACATGCACTACACTACCACATATTCCGGGGGACCGGTCGGGAGCTTAGAGCTTGTCCCGGCTGGGGCGTGGCCCCACTGGTGGCAGAGACCTGGTTTGGGGGAAACACCACTAGCCGGCGGTAGGTCGGCGCCGGATCTCGCCAGCCAGCGAGGGAAAATCACCGCCATCTCCCGAGAAAAAACATACACTGCACTAACGGGACTAATGACCGAAGCAGTTGACGCGTCCGGAAACACGAAAAAATCAGTCAATCAATCAAAATTTTATCAAAAATGGCTCTAAATGTTTCTTTAAATTGCTTGTAAGAATAGAATTAAATACACTTATAAAGTTGGCATGCGTTCCATTTTCACGGTTAACTCTGAATTTTCGAAAATTTCAAAAGTTTGATTTTTTTTGGTGTCTTCCTACAACTTCAAAATTAAAGACAGAGATTATTCCTTCAAATGAAATTTGTTGTCCATAAATAGTTTCATGAAGATCATGTAGATTTTTATGAAAATTTTAGTAATCTTCGAGCTATAATGCGTGCAATATTTGCAATTATCAAAAATTACAAAAACAAGATTTTCTCGAAAACTGCTTCAAATTTTGTTTTTAAATTTTTGGTATGGTTAGCACCAAACAAACCCTATCCAATGACATTAACGTTCTATCCTTTTGTTTTCTCAAAAATTACAAAATTGTAAATTTTTGACTTGTCTCTCACGGCGGTAACTAAAGGAAATTTCTTCAATTTATTAGATTTATGAGTACACGTGCTTTAAATAATGTCAAATAAAGTTTCTCGAAAACTCAACAGGTTTCTGTCAAAATGAGATTTAAATTCCTCATTCTCAGAAAGGCTCAAATGCCATTTTCCCAAAAATGGCTCCAAATTTTTTCTTCAATTTTTTTCAATGGATAGTGCTAATTGCACTGTTTAATATGACGTCAATGTCGTTTTAGTGTTTTTTTTCTTTTTTCAAAAATAACAAAAAAATATAATATTTTTGAAATATCTCTCACGCCAAAAAATGCGTGTTTCTATCGATTTGTATACATTATTGCATTTGTTAGTGGAAGTACTTCAAAGTTCAAATGAATTTTTTCGAAAACTCAATGATTCCTGTGAAAAAGAGCTTCAAATTTCGCATTTACAGTAATGCTTAATCGCTATTTTCTTAAAAACGGCTTCATATTTTTCAATGAAAATTGCTATTTAATACGATGTTATAGCCTTTAATATTCTTAAAATTTAATTTAGGTTTTACTATTTGGAAACCGAAAAGTTGCGAAATATTTCAAACAAATTTTCTTGGGCCGCAATAGATGGAAGCAGGCAAGGAGGAGGGACAAGACTACATACCAGTCCACACCAAGGAAAATAGAAAACTTGACTACGAGAAAATCTGTCATTCTGTAGCATCTCTGGTTACTGTCTCGTATACATACGCATATACAGGAGTAGTATGTGTAGTATAGAGAAAGTTATGTAATGCTGCGGAAAATCCATTTCGAGATTTCAACGGAAATACACGTTTTGGGGTCTCATGATACCGAAAAAGTGCTTTTAAAACGTCTGTCCGTCCGTTAGTCGTGTGTGAACAAACATAGTGCCTAAACCACACGTATGATCTTTTCCAAACTGAAGAAACTCCTGTTCATCTGCCTCTAGTTGAAGCTTTAACATTTTGAAAAACATTCCTTAAAATTTGGGGGTACTATACATGAAGCCCCCCGGACATTTTCAAAATTTTCTCTAAAACAGCTCCACATCTTTCTTTAAATTTCTTGTAAGAAACAGAGCATAATACACTTATAAAGGTGGCAGAGGTTTAATTTCCACGATTTACTCTAAATTTTCGAAAAATTGCAAAAGTTTGAATTTTTCCGACGGCTTCCTACAACTATAAAATTGAAGATAGGGAGTTTTACTACAAATGAAATTTGTTGTCCATAAATATTTCTCTCATTAAGGTCATGTAGAGTTTTTTGAAAATTTTAGTAGGTGGAAGCTGGAAAGGAGGCACAAGACTGTATAGTGCCAGTCCACACCAAGGAAATTTGAAACCTTTACTACGAGAAAGTCTGTGCCATTCTGTAGCACCTCTTGTTATCATTGTGTTTATTATTGTGATCAGATTACCACTGAATAAGATAATTGAGGAACAGAAATGTACTAACTCTGAGGACCAGAGTGCGAGTTTCGGCGCGGAAAATAATTATTGCTTGTTGAAAACACTTTTGCATGTTCATATAACATAACGGAGCAGTATAACATAGTAGCATTGCATAGTAGTATAACATACCAGAGCTGTGAGAAATAATTTGAGAAATTATGTGTTGTTGTAGCACCACTGTGAAGCACATGCCGTTCTTCTCGCCTTTAAATATGTTCAAGAACAAAATGATGAAAAATTTGCTAGTTTTACAGACTTCAAAAGTGTGCAAGTAAGCTTAAACAATACTAAAAATTGGGACCCCAAATATAGAAAATGAGATAGCTAATTTATAGTATGACATACATCAAGAAAGAAATAATTTTTATTTGGATCCCATCGCATCGAGGTATTGTCGGCAATATATTAGTTAATAAAGTAGTAAAATAGGCTATTAATTCTCCTATTGAAGAGCATCAGTTTCCCATAGAGTCATCAAAAAAGAACTTCCTCAAAGAAACAAAGCTGTTTGAAATACTGAACGGACCTAATTACCATCCAATTACCAGAAAACGTATCTTCGATGCCCACCTTCCTTACCTTCACAAAAGAAAATATTAATCTACACGCATCAGTTTAAGAATTGGCAGTTCCAAACGTAGACAAACAAAATGTCTTCAAATTTTTCAAGGAAATTAAACTATGAATAAACTGTAAGAAACTAAGAATCTTATTGCACCAATATTGTCTAAAGATTATGTCAAATAATGTATTAATAATTAATGCACAATTTGTTTTGTGATGTCTGTTTTATGTTCATATTCTATTGTTGTTGTTGTTGTTGTTGAAAAGTATCCTTAATGAACTTACAGATCGTGCAATGTTACTCTCATATTCACATTTCCTATTTATGATTTTTTAAAATTTTTTGAATGTATTCTGTATGTATTCTTGTGAATTGCGGTCGCTAATGTCCTTTGCAGTTCACGCTACCAATTAAATAATGTAAGTATTAAAATTAAATCAGCCGTCGATGTGTTATAGGGCAATGCCGAGTTTCTGATGAAAAGGAAAGAAGACGAACTTTAAGGAAGAAGGTTACTTTGTTGTAAGTGATGAAAGGATACGCCAAAAAGTGTTGGACAATTTTTGATACGACAAAAAATTTGCCACAAATAATTTGTTTGGATGTGAGATTGATTGCAATCACCAAACAGCACGTCACTCGTCCATGAGTCGTTATGAAAATTGGAAATGTAGGTGGAGTTGAAGGAAGAGGAATACGGGTCACTCAAAATAATAAAAAATTTTACTATAAAAAAGGTAGTTTGGATGAGTGTTCTAACAAAAGTTCATTAAACTCACATCACCAGTCGATGCGTTATTAGCAGAAGTGGAGTTTGGGATGGAGTGGAAGGCAGACGAATAAAACACATCCGTAAGTAACAAAAGCATTTATAACATGAAAGAGCGCGGCGCAGGCTGTCCGTCTACCAGGGGTAGGCGGCGGGCAGCGCCGGCAGCGGCGCGTGCACAGCCAGGGGCGCAGGCGCGGCCACCGGCACGGGCACCGGCACGGGCAGCGGCGCCGGCACCACGTACGCGGGCGGCGGCGGGGGCGGCGGCGGCGGCGCCACCACCACCGGCTGGTGATGGTGGTGATGGTGGTGCACGGGCGCCTTGATGTGGTGGTGCACGGTGTGGTGGCGCACGGGCAGGTGCAGGATGTAGTGCTCGCTGAAAGGGAATTCACCGGGTTAGGCTGCTAATTTATTTGTTTCTTGGAATTTTGATGTATCAAATTTCAATATATGATTCCTTTATTTTCCAGAATTATGTATTACATACAAAATCAGCAATTTCAAATGTAATTTTAATGAGACTTAGTACAAAATACATTATTGAAACGTTGCAAGTGGAACTAAAAAAAATATAATTAAAATGAAGTAGTAAATGTAATTGTATTTGAAAAAATACTATTACATTTGAAATCGCTACCTTATCATTATTATCAATAAAAAGCGATCATAATATATTGAAATTTATTAATTGTGTATTAATTAATATCGGGAGTGTCGACATGGAATGCCAAGGTAGCTAGATGAGTGTACCGGCTCAGCGGTCCGAACGGTCGCGTGTTTGTGCCTCGCCTGGGGCAGGATGGTTTATCCCTTGCCTCTCATGAATCTGTTGTCGCGGAGGATCTTGCGTTCTGCTGACTCCAAATCAGAGTAATCCGCAATTGTTTTGCTATCTAGTGTATGGTTGAATATGCATCCCATCGGGACGTAAACGGTAATTGGCTGTCGGCTGCATAAATGCCCTAAAAAACTAAGTACCACTAGTCCGGGCATTTATTAATTAGTCGTCAATTTGGAAAAAGGAATGAATTTTATCTTCAATCTACCTCCGCCTCGCCCGGCCCCGTCGAGTCAGGCCTTTCCATGTTCCCTTCAATCACCGTTGCTATCAACATCATTGCTGTGTACAACTGTAAGTAGACGCGTTGTAGCATAGTTTCGGTAACATTTTAGATCATCAGTTACTCATAGCTTTATTGCATTAAAAAAATTATCAAAATGCACTGACTAGATAATTCTGTGGCAGTCCACTTAGGTGATTTTACTCACAGGTCGAGAAATTTCCGAAAAACTTAAATGCTGTGCCCTTAAATTCTTCTTTAAGGAGATGAAAACAGAGATGGGATAATATTTTACAAAATCACATGGTCGGAATTTTTTCTTTTGTTTTGAAGGTCAACACTAATAAATTAAATGAAGATTGAAATGAAACTAGATTTGTGTAAAACAAACACTTAAAGGGCCAGCAGGCGCTTTGTCATGAGATAATAAAAAGTAATGATCTGAAAAATAACCTCTAAGTAATTTCCGTAATAATCGTAACCTCTAAGTAATACTTTACATCAGTTAAATAAATCGGTTAAGTCGTTCTAGAAATTATCTCGACCAAACAGACGAAAACGGCATTAGAAATTGAATGGGTGGCATAATGAGGTTTATATTATGGGTTCTGATATCATAAAATACAGCTATTTCAAAATCACATACTCACACTTCATTTTCATTTATTTAGATTTCTACACTTTTCCCCAGCGAGTTCAGTTACACTTGCGCACCCAAACTTCTCCCTAGAAAGTAGTAAGGTCAACACATTGCTTGGAAAATATTAATATCTTTGCTCCTAGTGGTAAGCTGCCTTCCATAATCGTATCTGGTGGGTTCGAAACCTGTTGGGAGCGATGGATTACCGAAAGGTTGACACTCTTTAGGGTGACATGTCACGCTTGTGGCAAAAAACTGTCTAAACGTTGGTACTTATCACAATTTACGTCCCATAAATGAGAATTGTCTGTTGAGGGAACTTCACGCAAACTCCAGTCGAAATAAACGCGACCTTATGACATAATTCCCCGACACTTTAATGATATTTTACCCTTTATCTAAGTAAAGAAGTGCATGGATGCGATGAAAGACATGGATAAGATGTATTGGTGCATGTAGAAGTACATGTACACGATTAGGTAAAATACTTCATCAAGGTGGAAAGTCTGTGAAAAAATGAATATGCTCCAAGCTTTCGAATGAATTTTAAACAGTGGAAAATGTGGAGTGTTTACAATGGCTCTGACCTCTGAAACCTCAGGGCGTGGGTTCGATCCCGGCTGGGAAGCACATACGTCCAAAAGACGGAAATATTTCAGCCTGCCATGCCGTTCTTCAGGCATATAAATGGCAGCCTGGTCAAATGCAGGGGCAAAATGAAATTCTATTACAATATCCGTCCTGATCGGATTTCATAATCACTCATCCTGTACCGACGTAAAATATAAAATGCCCGAGTCGCTTCCCAAGCGGCAAATTTGGGAATCAAAAAATATCTGCTACCGATGGGTGCCCATGTGGTGCAGAACTTGAAGGAAGGAATATGCGAGTGACTTGTTCATTCGGACGCTCAACGGTAATGGTCGTTATTCCAGTAAGTCTAGTACGTGTAATGTCCCTAGAGGTGTCGGTGTTCCTCCCCGCTGGAATGTGATATCCGACGACCTACTCGTCAGCTTACGGAGTTCCTCCTTCCGAGTATTCCTCAGAGCTGCACCGACACAGCTTTACGTAAATGTGTCTGACCGGTGAAGAAAGGACAAGGTTCAGGAAGGAAAGATCTGTCTTGCGTGGTCTGTGACCCTTTTGTTCAGGTTCTGCTCCGGCATTTATGAGTATTGATCAGAGAAATCACGGAAAATTACCAACGGATACTTGAATTTTACTCCGGATAGTGGTTGAATTCAGGAAAAATATGTAATCAGTCGCCAAATTTGAAAGTGGCTAACAATGTCACCTGTGTCAGGTGTGGGTCAATGGAAAAGTGTATGTAACATACGAATTAGCCAGAATAATCGTGTCATTCTACTCACTGGAATCCTCCTGGAGCCGCGAACGAAGACGTCGAGAGCAGAAGAAGCGCGCACAGCACCTGGAATGAAGAACGTTACAATTCAAATTCAATTTGATAGAATTCGAATTTTATTTAAAGTACTGAACTATCAAACTCCTAATACCAATTTGTGTTCAAAGAAATATTTATTTTCGGCTTTCCGTAGAATGCAAACCCATAAGGGATACCCCAAAACATCAGTACCTACCATCATTTTCGACGTGTGTCATCCTCGGATGGTCCCTGGTTAAAGGGTTACCTGTTATGTTGATCCAGATACTTGGAATTAATGATGTTGAACAATTTAACTTGATGAAATAAATTACAATTTGGTTGATATTATGTTTATATATCAGGGCTCTCAGACAATGGTGTGCGCGAACTGTTTGGCACCAACGATACGCTCCGCCGGACCGTGACTAACTCCCGGTGAGGGGATGTATAATCTACGAAGTTTCATGAGAAAGCTACGAATTAGGCGGGACAAACGTCTTGATATTTCATATACAGACATAAATATAGATTCATATAGAGTTATTAAATTTAATAAAAATTTTAACGTCCTTTTACATTTTAAAATATGTTCTTTAATTATTAAAATATTGTTTATCTGGTAAAACAGTAAAATAAATGAAAACATTTGAACAATGATTTTCATTCAAAATATTTTTCCCACAGCACTACCTTCACTACACAACGAAATGTGTGTTTATTTACTTTTTATTTTTTACCGCATTTATACTCGTATTTCTAAATAACAATCATCTATAATACTTTTTGACTAGATTTGTGTCCAAATTAAAATTATTAACAATTTGGAGAAATAAATATTATTGAAAATTTCTTGAAATAACTTTTAAAGGCGCGGACGGAAACTTATTAGGGATGTTTTCTTGCTACCTCACCTACTGCGCTGCTCTGTGAAACCGGATCCTTTACTTTGCATCGCCGGGGGCGGCGTAGACTACCCGGCGGCCACGAGCGTGATCCCTCTATGGCAGCCCTGTTCTAAACGGCTCGGAACTTGTAAGGAAAAGTTAAGATTTTTTTTTCCTAGGGCTTGTATCCAGCCGACAGCCGGTTGCCCTTTACGTCCCGAAGGGACGCATATTCGACCATACACTAGACAAACATTTGCGGGCTCCTCTGATCTGGGGTCAGCAGAACGCGAGGCCATCCGCGACAACACACACACACAAAGTCAAGGGACAAACAGCCATGCCCAAGGCGGGATTCGAACCCGCGACCCATCGGACCGAAGCGCTGAGTCGGTACTCGCTCTTAGCCACCTCGGCCATCCAGGTCCGCAAAAGTTAAGATGATTCTTTAAAAATCAAAGTGAGGAAAAATTTTAAAAGCAATATTTAAATTAGATTTCATTTTATGTTCCCTTAGTTGACAATTATCAATAAATAATGCGAACATGTTTTACATTTGTAATCGTTTTAATTTCGCATAACATTTCATAAGCAAAGAATCATAATTCATAACATTTTATAAGCAAAGAATAAGTCAGACGTCCATTGAGCTTACATTTGTAAGAAGCTAATATGGAGTAAATCCGATTTTACACTTAACAATTAGGCTAAAACCGGGACATTTTGCATAGCCTAACCGCAATCGACAGTGACCACTCTCGACCACTTTTGAACATTAGCGCATTCGCAACTCTTACTGCACGTGCGTAGAGACTCGAAATTTCTGTCGATTGGTGCAAAAAGTCTCTAATAGTTTCTAACTGTTCAGAGAAACTCACATTTTTTTCTTATATTTGTCGTTGTTCATAAACTCGTGTATTACTGTATCTCTCTGATTAAACATGACTGTGACTAAATATCTTTGGTTATTAAAAGGGTGTATCATACCGCACAAACATTGTTTCTTGCAGAAAGTATTGCGAAAGTATTCGTTCTTTCGTGTTAAACATGCAAACGTGACAAAAAGATCAGTGACTCTGAAGTGATTTTTTAGGAACGCAGCGATGTCTACAGTTTTCCTCGAAATTTATTCGGAAAGTATTTGTACTTAACTGCGAACACGTGCTGAAATAATAATCACTATTAAATGAAATGAATTTCAATCGAAATTATTGTTTTGTTGTATTGACATATTTAGCTACCTCAATTTTTTCTAAAATTATTTTGGAGACTTATAAAGAAGTATTGATATCAAAACAAAAATGTAGCATTTCGAGGTAGATATTCTGCGATTTAAAAAAGAGATTTTGTAACGTAAAAATTAAAAGGCAAATTATTATTTATAAATCTGTTATTCAAAACATTCTACTTTACCCCATTCACACTTTCCACCTTCCCCCAAAAGCTATAATCTTCTACATTCTCTTATTTCTCTTCTCTGGATTAATTATATAATTTATATTTCAAATTATTTTTTATATTTCAAATTATTATAATTCTTATTTTACGAATTTATCCTGGTAATTAATATCGATGTAAGTTTACACCTCGCTTTCTTGAAATAAATGTGTCTCAATTTCTATATTCCCTCTACATTTTACTGCCAGCACTTATTATATAATAGCTGTCATATACGAAGAACAAGTATATCGAATCCGTTTCATTTGTGCTCAGCTCTTTATGGGAATATCCATGTACTTAGTGTATATTTCCATCCTTCTCTTCCATTTTCTTCGTACATCATGTATACAGTCTCGTTAATTGCACAAATTCCAAATATTTCCTCACCTCCCCCCTCAATCGCTTGCGATTTTCTTCAACCTCCCTCTTTTGTAAATTTTATATCTCACAGGAGGTGTGTCAAATCCATCATCAGATATTGCTCACATCACTTTTGAACTGTTATTCAGTTTACAATTATTGTTTGAAAGATCAAGTGGACGAATTTTCAAAAATAAATATTAGGATCGGCCCTCAACAATGAGAGGTAGTCTTTTGCGTCATCGCTGTCTTTGTGGATGTGGGTCTTTTGCGTCACAGTATTTATTTGCGGTCAGAGACCTTTTACATTACGACCCTTTTACATTATGGTATTCTTTGGTGAACGTTGGTCTTTCACGTCACATTAATCCTTTGTAAAAGTAGTTTTCCATGTCAATGTATGTAGCACGTAGGTCTTTCACGTCACAGTAATCCTTTGTAAGCGCAGGTCTTGACCTCCTCCAACAGCTGGGTCAGCGTCGTCGCGTCAGCGTCCGCGTCTCCCGGAGTCCTCGTCTTCCCGCAACACTCACCGATCGTGCGGCGGCGGCGGATGCGAGGGCGGCGGCCATGGCGGAGCGAGCGGCGACGAGGCGAAGCAAGAGCGGGCACTGGATGCCGTCGGTCGGGGCGGCGTCTCTTAAATACGAGCGACGGCGTTCGGGGGATTTTGGCGCCGGGCCGCGCCGGGCCGGGCCGCGCGCGGGACGCTGGGCGCCCGCCAGCGCACGCCGCGGCGTCGCGACGCTCGCGAGCACGCACGCACGCACGCGCACGCGCGCTTTCTTCCCGTGGGCGCAGGCATCTTCCGGTGGCGCGCGCCGAATGCGGATGGGAGGCGCGCGTTTCCGCAGGCGCGCGGCGAGGTGCATCCCACGCCACCCACCAACCGCCGCGCACCTGCTGGGTCATTGAGCCGCTGCTTCCTGCAGTGTCGTAGTCTTGCGGTGTGCCTTTGCGGGGTAGTTGTGAGCAACTGAAGAGATCAGTGAGTGAGTGAATATGGATGTTATGATTATAATGTATGCATTTTGTAGTTGTGGGGGACTCGTAAAAAGAAAAACAGTTGAGGGAAGAATCGGCTTGAGTCGTCGGTTGCCGTGGACGCTGGGTTGATGAGGGGAGAACTGGGTTGAGTTCGCTAGGGTATGGACACCTCAGTGTAGGCCTCTTGAATTTACAGGTGATATCAACTAGATGAAACCCAAATAGTAGGGACTTCGGGGAAGATTAGATAAAACCCGAAAAATAGCGAAACCTTGGGGAAGAGATTTCCAAGGAGAATGTAAAATTGACGATTAATCCCTGATGTATGAATTCATGAACAACATACTTGTTTTGAGTTTAGAACTTGAAGTGTTATTATTTAAACAACCTTAAGAGAGAGGTCATTTAAATAATACGTTTGGTGAGTGGTACAAGAGTTGCAGCTGATTTACTTATTGGCATTACAAACGGTCGCGGGAACTTCTTGTGCATACGCTGTTGCCGGAACGTAAGATGCAGAAGATTCGTGCATCCGATAAGCATCCATACAACCGCGTTGTACCTGTTGATTTCCCCGCAGGGGGGATGGCGTATGTTGTCGATGTCGCGATGGCGTAGATTGTCACGGTCTCTCGTGGAGAATCGTAGACGACCACCCGTACCCTAAGGGTCGTATTTGTGAATCTCTGCCAGCAGAGCTCTTAGGGACCTGCCATCTGGGGGTTGCTAGGAGCTCAAGGGGCGACTGGAATTGGCTGGGGGTCGATCATAAGTCGCAAAACTGGACACTGGCAGCCTGATAGGTCTGGTAAGTCCCTGGAAGAGGTTTATAAATACGGCCCAAGTCTCGCGGCGCCGCTCACGTCGTTAGCCTGAAGGTGCGGGCAGTGAGAAGGCGATGCTAAGCGCCTGGTGGCCGGGCAACCGGCCACCCACCAGTTGGGTCTATGGCGCGTCGGCCTTGGAGCAGGATTGGGTGAAAAATGCTTTTCGGAGTACTCCGGATCCCAAGTCCGGCGGGAAACTAGTTACCACCCGTCAGGTTGCTTCGGTACCACCGTTACCCACGTCGTGAGCTGGTGGTAAGCAATGTGGAGACGGGATGGGGGCTCCGAGCCGCCCGGGCTTAGTCGGTGGGCCCCAGTTGGGCTCTCGGATTCGTCGTGGCAGTGGCCCGATACTCTGGGCAAAGAGGAGGGAACTTGTTCCCGGCGCATATGAGTGGCGCATTGTCGAGACTCCGGTACTAGCCTGGATAGCTAGGAGCTCTCTGAGATAGCAGGGCATCTCCACCCAGGCATTGTATGGGGAGGTTGCCGCGATGGCAAACTGGGTCCCGGCTGGATCCGGCCGTAAGCCTGTCGGCGTTCAGGCGTCGACGGGGGGTGCGGATAAAAGTCAAAGAGGCATAGGTGCCCACCCCGGGGACTTGTCCCCCTGACAAAGAGAATAAGTGCGGAGGTGGTAGACCAGACGTGGTTACTTACTTACTTACCTGTTGATTTATTTAGCCTCTGCTTTGTACAATGTCGTAGACCTGAGGAGTACCTGGACAGGACAGTTGCGAGCAATTGAAGAAATGAGTGAGTGAATATGGTTTTCGGGCGCGACAGCTAACGAGATAATTAATACCCTAAGTGTAGTGGATGTTATATCCTGGGAGGTGGAGGTGTTCCTTCCCCGCTATAACGTCAGATCCGGCGTCGACCTTCGGCGTTTCTCTCTCCAGGTATCTCCCACAACCAGACACCGCTCTAGCTGCAATGTATTATACACTTCCGTTCGATCCTTTGTGTGATTGATTATTTAGGGTTTTCAAGCGCGACGACTATTTAGGTAAATTATTCTGTATAGTACACAGGTATAATCCGGGAAGTTATCGTTTTTACTCCCCCGCCAGAACTCACACGTCGGCTTGCGGAGTTTCCCCAAGGAATCTTCCTCAGCGCGGAACCGCCCCAGCCGGGACATTTCCCTAATATTTCGAAAGGCCTCCGGTCACGTGGGGTACTGTAGCACATAGAAGTTAAACAATGTGTGCAAGGGATAGAGAAGGAAGGGAGGATAAAGATGTAAAGATCAGGCACTGTATATGGGCACATATTTGCTCTCAATATGGCTTGAAAACTACTAAAAGTTTCAAAAAATGTACAAGACCTTATTGAAAGTACGTACTATGAAAAACAAATGGCATTTGGAGCAAAATATTTTTATCTTTAATTTTGTAGTTGTAAGAAGACGCCGGAAAAAATCGAACTTCTGCAATTTTCGAAAATGTAGAGTTAACCCTGAAAATCGGATCTATGGTACCTTTATAACTGCATTTTACTCAATTTTTACAAGAAATTTAAAGAAAAATTTGTAGCCATTTTTGAGAAAATTTTGAAAATTTCCCTTCAAATGGGACTTTATGTAAAGTACCCCCAAATTTTAAAGAATGTTTTTCAAACTTCCAAAGCTTGATCTAGAGCCAGATGGACAGAGGTTTCTTCATTTTTCAAAAAATCATACGCATGGTTTCGACGCTAGTAGTGTTCACGCACGGACAGACAGACAGACCGACAAACGGACGGACGTTTTGAAAAAAACAACAAAAAAAACAACACTTTTTCGGTATCAGGGGACCTCAAAACCCCGTGTATTTCCGTTAAAATATGGAAATCGATTTTCCGCAGCATTACATAACTTTCTCTATACTACGTATATTACTCCGTATATACGTAAGTAAACGTGAAAGTAAAAATAAACAAATACGCTTTCAATAATGTGCAAGAAGCTACTCAATGGTACTAAACGTTTGAGTGTGCTTAGCGAAAATAAAAATAAAAACTTTTTTCGTGACCCGAAAAATAAAGCCACGATATCAATTCTTTCTGCAATTGTCAATACAGGTATTTTAAGTTTGTGTGTAATAATTGTGCTAGTTCTAATTACGACAGTAAAGTGACAACTGAACACATTTTAATTTTTTAAAATTTATTTCTTTTAGTTCGACAATATAGTCTTTCAAGGGTTTTAAAAATACATAAGACATTTTTGTATTGGTCATCCATAAGATAAGTGTGGTTTGAACTCTGAGATAATTATTGATTAAATTTGAATGTTAATTAAGTGGCGGAAGGACTATGCTTATGTTAAGGAGCTGAGGGAATAGTGATTTATGAGGGTTTGAATATATCTTTGGGAAATCTTGATTTTATGCGTGTGTGGACTGCATTTTTTCCATGATAAAAATGATGGTGCTTGGTGAGGTATGCAGATTGTAAAAATTGTTATCTAATTTGGCTATGGTTTCTTCTAGTTTTGTAATTTTTAATTCTCGATGAATTTGTTCATTTGTAATGAACCAGGGGGCATTTAGAGTGTTTCTTATAAATATATTTTTGATTACTTTAATTTTGTTAATATTGCTAGGAGCCGCATCTCCCCAGATTGGGCATCCATAGCTTATGGTAGGAAGGATAATTGATTTGAATAGTAGCAGTCGACATTCCATTTTCTATGTAGAGCGCTGGTTTGGTATGGAAAATAATTTTGAAATGTTTGCTCTTGCTTTATTTGCTACTGAATTGATGTGCGGTTTCCATGTTAACCTTTTATCAAATAAAATGCCAAGGCATTTTACTGGTGAGGTGGTACGTGGTATTTTCGTTTCTAGTATTGATAGCTCAGTTGGATTTATTGGTCTACATAGGGTGAAGATATTTGCCTCACTTTTATCTGGGTTAATTTTAACTCTCCAATTCTGTGTCCAGTTTATGAACTCATATAGATGATTGTGGATGTAAACTTTCGCTTCTAAGATATCAGAATTTGTAGAGTATAGGGATGTGTCATCCGCGTACAATGCAATATTGGAATCAGCGTGAATTGGTATGTTATGGGTATAAATATTGAATAATATTGAGGAGAGTACTAATCCTTGTGGTACTCCTGCAGCTAATGGGTAAAATTCTGAAGTAGAGTGGTTGATTTTAACGGTGAATGTTCTGTTAGATATGAAACTTTGAATGATTTTTAGTAGATATTCGGGGATTCCCAGTCGATACCTTATGTACACGAGTCCTGAGTGCCAGACTAGGCCTGGCGTAAGTCTAGAAATACTGTTACTGTGTGCTTCTTAGCGTGAAATCCTTGAGCAATTTCTTCGGTTAATCGAAGAAGTTAATGAGTAGTGGCGTGATTCGTTTTGAAACCAAACTGAACGGATGGTATGGCGCTCTGTGAGGTTAGAAAAAGGTTCAATCAAGTTAATATCAATTTTTCATAAATTTTTGAAAGTGTAAATAAAAGACTGATGGGCCTATACTTTTAAGCTAATCTGGAATCTTTGTTAGGTTTGCAAAATGGAATTATAATTGCCTTTTTCCATGCTATTGGGATATAGTTAAGACGTAGGGAAGCATTAAAAATCGCCGTTAATGCTGCCACAGTTTGTTTATTTAACATCTTAACGCAAGCATTGTTGATTCCGTCAATTCCTGGGGCTTTTTTAAATTGAAAGAGTTTGTTTACTGACAGTATATCCAAAGTTGATATAAAATTGTTTGGTGTAGCGGCAGTTGGGATTTCATTATTTAAGTAATCTGTTATTTCAGCATTAAATGTAATGTTTGTCACCAGGCACGGTTTAAACGTATCTTCGAGGTGTTTAGCTATAATTTCACTGATTTCTTTCTCAGAGTAAGTGACGGGCAAGTCTTTAATTACCACAGATAAATATTTCTCAGTGGGATCTCTATATGAATAGTATTGATTTCTTTCTTCATGAAAGAAATTTCAAACATTTTGGAAGTCGTTATTATGTAAACTGAGTCGTTTGGCTTAGTTGTGAAGTCATTTTCAGCAATATTTTTGATGTCTTCTAATACTAGTGTAGTTTAATTATCAAGCGCGTGAACGTTTATAGGGAGAATTTTAACTTAGACCGATTCCGGTTCCCCGATATTCATTGTTTCATGATCTACATGTTCAAGAGTAGCATAACGTGAACAGACTGGGATATTATACACAGTTGCACTTTCACTTTCACCTGATTGCATCATTTTCCGTTTATTGAATTCGTTTCCATAATTATTGGTATTGGTACTTATGGAAGATGATTCTTGGAATTGTGGGCAGTGTGATGAGCTACTGCTCTGAAATACTGAAGTTGAGGTTTTTCTCTTAGAAATAACTTCAATGCAAGTTTACATCGCCTTTACCAATATTTTAATTTTAATTTTAGTGTTGAGCAACGTTCTGATGTTTGGTTCATCAGATCTGTCATCTGGGAGGGAACCCACTCCAATTACGTAGTATATAATTTCACTAGAACATAAGGTAGCCTACATTTAGGATTTAAAACATTGATCTGTACATAAATATTGATTTCAACGAACCCCGTCCTCCAAATTTCGAAATTCAAAGAGACCGTTTATTACGAGGATGCTTATTCATGAGTGCACAGTACGTAAAAGAAACATTAAAAGGAATTTTAAATTGTTTTTAATATTGCAATATCTTAAAAACTCTTTCCTACACTTGTTGTAGGACCCTTTGGTTGTAAAAAGTCTTTTATGTATCTTTCCCAACATAGTTACAACTATGTTAAAAATTAGTTATTCCATGAAACCCTTAGAAATGGTATTACTAATCCAAGCATAATGTAATGATTTTCGTAAGTTCACTGGAAATTACGTGACCGAACAAGCAAAATATTAATTCGCAAATTATTTTCTAATCATGTTAGTTCAATTTTACTTAATTGTACATACTGTAATTTTCGAATAATTTTTAATAACTTACCACTAATGAATGAACAAGAAGCCTCGAAACACGTAATTGGTATGATTTTTTTGTTAAAAGATTATTTATAAAGTTTCATCTACTACGAATAAATAAAATTCAAGATACGAGGAAAACCAAAAATCTGAGGATAGTTTTGGGGTTCTCCTGTATTACAGGAAAAGTGAACTGTTCTGCCTTTTTCTCTTAGAAATAACTTCAATGCAAGTTTACATCGTCTTTACCAATATTTTAATTTTAGTGTTGAGGTTGCTGTACTGTCAGTTGCGACAGCTGGCATACCATAAGGTTGAACAGGCTGCCCTTGCTGTAGCTGGTGCTGTTGTTGGCAATTTTCCTGGTTACCTTGCACGTGCTGAAGTTGCTGTAGTTGTTGACGCAGGTGATTAATTTATAGTTCCTGCTGTTGAATAATAGTTTGTAGTTGATATTCAACAGCTTTAGGTACATATTCTTCTTCGTTAGTTTCCCCCATGTCTGGCGCATATCACTCTGTCCGAGGCCAGAATCGAGGCTGAGGACTTGTAACTATAGTGTCACAGTTTCAAACTACCAAAGCACTGGTTTCACTAACGCAACTTTTGCCACGTAGAAGAAGAATTTTTAGAAGCGGAGCGCAGCTCCTAAGTGCACTGCATCGAGGCCCAAGAACAGCTGAATAGTATTCACTCTAATATTTACTATTAAAAAGATACGTCAATATGAGCCAAATTTCACGGCAATATCACATTCATTTGCTATCAAGCTCCACCATGCGTTAAAACATAAAAATTCTTTAACATAAAAATAAAATAAAAATTAAACATAAAAATTAGTTGTGTGCGAATGCATGCACGGCCTCTTCGACTGAGCACGTTGCACTAATATTTATAAAACTCTGTAGTTCATCAATCGGCCAGAGTATCGCTGCTGTCGGTGCTTCTCATTCTTCCATCCGGGAGAAAGAAAGGGAAGTTGTCCTATGGAAGAAGGCACACTGCGACGTTTGGTATCATTGAGTTCGTTCCTGAGCAGAACACCCGGTATGTGCAATCAAGATTTTCTCATGCTCTTGTGTTATAAATGTAACATAACTATTTAACAGATGTAGGAGTTAAAATTAACAATTTTGTGGTTAAATGTAATTTTGTGGTAAAATTAAATATTTGTTTAGGCTATGTGCAATTGTACATTTAATGAGAAGTATAATTAGTTTTGGTTGAATGAAAGAATGATATTGAGTATCTAAGCCAAAGTAATTTATCCATTGTTATTTGTAACTTGAAATACACATCACAGTAAACAACCATAATACATTTCAACAGTAAATAATATCATTCTCTTGTTACTTAATTGAGTTACTAAGCAAAAATTAAAATGCAAGTTAATTTATTTTATTGTTCTTTTCAGTTCCAAGAAATGGTAAAATAAATTGTACATTGCATAATACAAAGAAGAGAATTGTTTTATATGAAGCCTCATATATTCAACACATATATGGTTGAGTAGGCAACATGTAAGGTTGTTTTGTTATTTTTATGAAAGAAGAGCACAAGAATGCCAGAAGCATGTCTATTGCTGTTATTGTAAAAAAGATTTATTTACACCATTCGAATGGGAAGAATCTTCCATACTGCCAGATATCTGTTGTGTCATATGTTGAGATATTTTTTTTTAAATTTTGCTCGTGAAGAATAAATGGACTTGTATATTATTTTCCATTTTTAGTTCATATAAGAAGTTAAATACTTTATCGGTAATTTTTATGTAATTTAGTATCACTTGTATACTATTAGATAGTTAATATTTGGTTCCTAAGGTATGTAAGCCAAGGCATTGTATCAGCAGATGAACTTCAGTGATTGCTGTCCTATATTCCATTGCATAATGCAGTCACCATTGCTTAGGTTAATTAATTTAGCAATCCCTCACTGACTTCACTTGATTTTCCTGTTTTTTCCATACATTGTTTGAGTGTTTTTAATTTCTTTTTTAGATTAGTGAATCTCGTTGACTGATTACTCTTATTGACTTTACAGCGGCACATACTACCAAGTTGCTCCTCTTCAAGCAATCTGTGTATACTTTGTTGTAGTTCTGATATTTAGCAATTTCTTCTCTTGTTTTGGCTCTTATATCTTGACTGTGAGTTTTTGACTTCTTAAATTTGTAATCTTGTTGTAAAATATTTCTCTATTTATGTTCTATTTTGTAAAAACGTAGAAATGTGTAAGAGAAATTGCGTAAACATTGCTTTTATTTTTTACTGGCGTTATAGCTTGTGATTGCCTTCGATTCGGAGCTCGATATACACTGCACAACTTACCTGGATCGAAAGTATGGTGGTTGAGGGAAATACGAAAATAGTTTAATAATGCAAGGTGTTCTCTTGTGGAGGGAAGTATGAAAAGGTATTCTGACAGAGAAATTTGAAAAGACGAACAGAGTCAAATTCGCATCTAGTTAATTAGTAAATAAGGAAATCTATATCAATAAAATTAGGTAAATATAAAATTATGTATGTACTACGGGCGTTAACTGGTCCTAATGATCTCGGGAGACAAAAATCCCTCGGTCATTTTGTCGCCGCTTGATCATAAGGACCCTTATAACGCCCTTGGTGCATAAATAACTATTCGTATACTAGCATTATAAACGATCATTTTTGTTGTAAGAAATCCTTCATTAAATGGAATCATATAGCACAAAGTAAGACGTATTTGCCGTTTACGACTCGAATAATTGCGTCGTTGAGCCAAACGCAATGAGAGGATCGTGGGGAGGGGCGGTGAACCGCACAGGCGACCGAATCGCAGCAAGCGGAATATGGTGGATGGCGGGAAATCGAACTGCCGACCACGTTTTTTTGTACAGATGTCAAATACTTTCATAAAACGTCATAATAAAATTGTTTACAATAAGTAATTTTCATTCTCTTATAACTGTATAATTCTTTTAGACAAAAAAAACTACCTTGTATCGTCGCTCGCTTTCAAAACATGTACTTGTGCAATAACATTAATATGCATAAGTACTTGTTTACAACATCTGTATTATAGTTCAAGATTATGAACAAGTTGCATCAGAATAATTTACCATCAGTTTTTTTAATGCAATGTATATTTTTTGATATAAAATATGTGAATATACTTTGCATTAGAAGAACTGAATTGTACCGATAACGACATGAATGGGATGAGAATGTTATCCAAGGCCTACTAAATAGAACTACGATACTAAATAGAAATCATGCATAGAACTGCGCTACTAAATGGAAAATCATTGAAGAGCAGGGACATCTCGAATATTTCTTGCGATTCTTTTCGTAACGGATTGACACTCATTTTACAGAAGAAACAAAACATAACATTCAGTGATATTTTTACGACTCGAAACTTTGAATATAAAAATGCCGTGAAGAGTTTGCGATGGCTTGACAATTCAATTTCTTGGCACCTAACCCGATGTTCGCCTTTTACGAAAAACTGAATACACCAATATACTTTGAAATTTTGGTTTCTTTGGCATTCGTGTGGGGAGTGCTGTCGTCCTTATCTCACCGAGAAATTCCTCATGACCGCCCCTACCAGTCAAGAGGCCGCGCTGGCGGAGGCCGAGCAGGGGGAGGGGAAGGCGTGGGCGGGAGACGCTCTCGCTCTCTCCAGCTGGCAAACGTTGCGTCAGGTCGCGCAAGAGAAGTGACCGCCACCGCCGCGCCACGCCCCTTTTTTTACTTTTTCCTTATTGATTGATTGTTTTTTTCGTGTTTCCGGGCGCGTCAACTGCTTTGGTCATTAGTACCGTAAGTGTAGTGCATGCTTTTTTCTCGGGAGATGGCGGTGATCTTCCCCCGCTGGATGGCGAGATCCGGCGCCGATCCACCGTCGGCTAGCGGGGATTCCCCCTAACCAGGACTCTCCCACCAGCGGGTCACCGCCCCAGACGGGACAAGCTCTAAGCTCCCGACCGGTGTCCCGGTATATGTGGTAGTGTAGTGCATGTTAGTGTGTGTGTGTGTAAGGGGAGAGAATAGGTCAAAGAAGAGGAAGGAAAGATCGCGCGCGGTCCGTGGCCCGTTTGTTAGGGTACTGCTTCGGCATTCCCCTGGTGTTGATCGAAAAAAGCATTGAAAACTATCGATCAGAGCAGCCGGCCGCTAGAATTCTCCTCCAGACAGCGACTAAATTCGACCTAGCTGATAAGCTAGTGTCGAAGATCCTGCCGGCGTCTGGACTCGAACCTAGAACCTTCCTGTCAGAGGCGCTGCAGTGACATCAGTTGATACACTGAGCTACCGCTCCAGGTTTTTTACTTATTAAAGATCGTTTTTTTAACCTCTAAGCGACCACTGTAACATTGGGGATGACGGCAACTTTATACGGACGCACCAACATCCTTGCCCCCGGCGGGATTCGAACTCGCGTCCCGTCGGGCCCAAGGCAGCCAGTCTTTAGCCTCATAGACTTCAACTATTCAGGCCGGCGGCGTTGCCAGCTTTGGGCGCTTAACTTATTTATTTACTTGCCGTCGGAACCACACTGTTTTGAGGCTTCATGATTCATTCATTGATGTTTCCGGGTTGAACAACTGCTCTAGTAATTAGTCCCATTAGAGTAGGGAATGTTTTATCCCGGGGAGTGGTGATGACTCTTCCTCACTGAATGAAGAGATCCAGCGCCTACTTACACAACAGCTTGCTCCGCATCAAGGTATCTCCTCCAAAGAGGCATCATCCCAGTCTGGACATGCTCTAAGCTCCTGATGTGTATGGTAGTGTAATGTGACAGGGAAGAGAATAGGACAAGAAAAAGGAAAGAACTATTTCGCGTGGTCCGTGATCCGTTTGGTAGAGTTTTACGGAATTCGTCTGGTATTGATTGAAGAAACCACTAAAAACTACCGATCAGAGCAGCAACTGAAATTCCCCTCCACACAGCGACACAATTCTAGCCTGCTACAAATCTATCTAGAGTCAAAAATTCCTACCTCGAACCCAAGCACCTCTCGGTCAGAGTCACTCTGAGTTAAATTCAGCCGGCATACATTAGTCGCCAACCGGACTACATAAGTGATCAATACGATTAGGTACGGTACTAAAGGTTCATGTTGAATGTACGTCAGAATTTATAGAAACACATTTTGAAAAGGACATTTCTCCAAATATTTCCAGATCACATGAAATTAACGCTTTGTATATTATTGTAGTGATTGTATAATACTATTTATTACTAGTTTAACTCGTTCGGGGCCATTTATATATCATTTTTTGTTAAACTGAGAATATCATCATTCTGGAAGCCAACTTACAACGTTTCTTACAACCCATGCTATGAAAAAGAGGTACTCTCTAACAATGTAATAGAAATACATCTCATTTTGTAGATTAAGATATTAAGAAACATAGCCCAAGGCTTTTATGGAAACGAAAACGTAGTTTATAGGAACTAGAACTCACAGTTTCCAAGTTCGTTTGATATCAAGGTGTGTTGCTAGGTGTTTTTGGGTGGCATGTGTACCTGTGTTTACTTCAATGGCGGCTCGTGAACAATGTTCAGGATAGACAAAACATATTTCTGAACGCGGCTGATCCCGGGAATGGGGAATGGGAGCCACGCCCACCTCAATCGTTTTTTAAAAAAATTATTCAATTTAATCCTTAAAACTGTTTCACTAATTGCATTATATTTCTAGGTATTATTTCCATGAAGCACGCGCAAAGGTGATTTCAAAATATTCAGATTTTTAAAAAAAGGTTTGCGAGTTTGTATTGCTGTGAACATGATTCAGAAATCTGATTAAATTTTATTTCAGGCGTTTTTTATTCACTGAATTTCATGTGATCATTTGACGTTTCATGTTTTTGTATAGCGTTTAATACATTTTTCATGTCAAAATATCCATCTCTATTCCAAGTACTCTTAAGTGTCAACAAAGGACATGACCAACAATAAAGCTTAAAATTCACTACAAGTTATCCATTTGTGTGAATAATACCACGAGGGATTGAATTTTCTTTCATTTTTCTCGCCAGAACGACGTACCACTGCACAGATCGGCCATTGTTCAAAATTTCTCTTTTCTACTTTGTTAAGACGAACAAACGGTGTTCGCAGTAATTCATTCACTTTATCTGTCATAATATAAAAAAATCAAGTATCACTAATAATACACAGAATATCATTTTAAAAAGAAAAAATAAATACTTCCTAAATAATGACTTTCTCCGCTTGTTAACTCATAAAGAAATAGTAAACACGCGCGCTATGCAGCTTGCTTGTGAGTGGAAATTGAGTCTTCCGTGCGGGCAGGCAGCAAATGAATTTGCCGGCCTACGCACAACGCGCGCTCAACAAATATGGACACAGCATGCTACTGCTCTACGCTCACCGCAGAGCCTTTTCTCAGAACACGGGGCGAAGCGAGCCAGCGCCCGAGCGTTTTTTTTAATTAATTTTGGAAGGTTTACATCGTTCAGTACAATTACTTTACAGATGTATTTTCAGACTTATTCTAGTTAAAATATCTAAGCTAACTTAATCTATACATTGGAGAGGATACTCTAGGGGAGAACCTCGGTGTTATGAATTGTGGTTAGCTAAAATTTTGAGGAAGGCTTCGAAAGGAAATCTATTTTTTTATTCGATTGTGGGTGGGCTGCTGGTATGTCTGTTAGGTTTTGGTAGAAGTTGTGTGATATTTGTGCTCTTTGGTTAATTATTGTATTGATGTTTAATTGTGAATGAAATTGTGTATTACTTATGAACCAGGGGGCATTTGTGATTAATCTTAAACATTTATTTTGCATTACTTGAATTTTCTTGACATTTCTGGGAGCTGCGTTTGTCCATATGGGGCATGCATAAAGCAGTAGTGGTCAGATTATAGTTTTGTATAGTGTTGTACTGTTTGTGTATGACAGGGATTTGTGTTTGTTGATTAGTGGCCGGAGTTGGAATAATTTATTTCTTGCTTGTTTAATTTTGATATCTATGTGGGTTTTCCTGGTTAGTTTTGTGTCCAGATGAAGTCCTAGGTATTTTGTGGGTTGTGATGAGCCCGAGCGAGCCCGATGTGTTGGGAGCGCCCGAGCGTGCCTGCCTTGAGAGGTGCAAGCGGGAGCATGTCTCTGCGGGAAGGGACCAGACAGATCGCATGGCGAACGGGCTGTTAGAAAACGCTGGAAATGGAAATATGGCTCGTGCCACGATGATGAAATGTTCATTATACATTTCCAAATGAATAATACTTCAACCTTGTTAAAATTGTTAGAAAAAAATATTTTGTCGCTACTGCTTACGCAGTAAAGAGGAACGTGAAGTAATGCTGAAGGTTTTTATTATGAAATGTATTTAACTAGTACATATTCATCAGGGTAGGCAGTGCCTATCTTGCCTACCCCAAGAAGTCGCCACTGGTCTCCCTTGTATTATAATCTGCGAAATTCTATTTTCTTATTAAAGGCGTTCTGATAAGTCTCATCCAGCAGTAGCACATTTACAGAGTTGTGTCAATTTTTCCTTGGCGTATAACAGAGGGTATTGTAAAAATCGTGTTAGGAAGACACAATTATTCTAGTGTATTTGTTGGAAAACACGTTTCTCATCCGCTCCCATCGAAACTTCCGTTTATTGTTAACCGACCGCTTTCGTAATCATTCATTATGTGTGTAAGCAGTGGATACCTTTTGTTGGTTTGCGTGTACTGGCGATACCGCACGCTCTGTGGGAGTGACATACGCAGTGAAGGCAGTGTTCTTTCTTGCCGGTGCCCTGTCATTACATCGTCTAGCATATTTATGGATCTTACAATTAATTAACTTTACTTTCTCGCCTTTCTTCTTTTTTTAATTTTTACTTTCTTGCCTTTCTTCGTACAAAGAGAAAAAAAATTGTACTTGTCGGAAATTGGCGATTTTTCGACAGAAAAATTCTTATTGTCGGACCCTAGTAAACGAAAAAGTAAGTAAACCTTGATCCTGTTTATAGTAAATTACTTCCTCTAACACGTTGTGTTATCGGAATCCATGTTTTTTGGATCCTTGATACCGAAAAATTGTTTGACGGCAAAACTTCTATCTGCTTACTACGGTCGAAGCCAGGGCCTAAACTGTTTAGCCGATGTTCTCCAAAATCGATATTCCCCGATTATTCTGAACCAACTCAAAGCTTTGGAAGTTTCAAACGGATATTTTGATTTTTGAGCGACACTTTACTCAAAAACCAAAACGCTTTGATATTTTTTCAAAAATGGCACCAATATTTTGTTAAACGTTTTCCTTATGCGGCGTAATGAAATCTTTTTTCAATTTTGTTAAACTCTGAATTGTTGAAAATTGCAAAAGTTAGATAGATATTTATTATTTCTGCAGGTTGGATTTTACAACTTGGTGGGAGAACACTACAATTTACACATTACAATAATAATAACAATAATAGAATACGAATACAATTAATAACAATAATAGGAAAACTCTACATTTGATGGTTGACCTGCACAATTATTTTCGACTATTAAATACACGACTTTTTAATTACACTGCACTGCACTTCCCTTCACATCACAACATTTGCGCTTCACTTCTCTTTCTACTTCTGTATTGCACTACACTTTACAACGCTTCAATGCAATATTACTTTAAATAAAATTATATATTTAATAAAGCACATTTAGTAGTAATTATCACAATACTAATAATATCAATAGCAATAAAATAATAATAAAATACCTGTTATAATAAACCTAACTTACTAAATTAATAAAGTTTACAAATATACTTAGTTAATTTACTAAAACTGAACACCTAGAGGAAAGGGATCAAAGACTGTCACAGGCAACTTATTCCAATCCGTTATTGTTTTATTCGTAAAGGAAAATATTCCAACATCTGTTCTCTGTGCTCTAAACTGAATTTTGTGCTTATGATCCCCTCTACTAAAGTACGAAGATTTACCGAGTCGGATGCAGTATCTTTCCAAGCTGGATAATGTGCATACGCTTTGTACAGGGCACAGTCTTGCCTTAACCCTCCTGATTTCTAGCGACTCCCATTCTACTTTCTTCCTATTGCTTCGGAAAGTAAATGTATACGCTCTTCTCTGTACTCAATTAAAATATCCCTTTTGTAAATTTCTATAAGGGTCCCACAAACCGCCCCGTATTCCATTAATGGACGAACTAGAGTTAAGTATACTAATTCTCTCGCGTTCGCAGTACCCTTTTTTAATATTCGCATAAACAAATGCAAGGACCTTCAGCCTTTCTCTACGACACAGTTTACCTGATTTTTCAAACTCAATTTCTTATCAAAAATTATTCCCAGGTACTTACAATACAAGACTCTTGGAATATTTTCGTTGCCTAAACGATTTTGAGTTTCACTATATTTGCGACCCGTACCAAACGTGATGGTTTTGCTTTTTGAACTATTTATTGTGCTATTTTTTCCCGCCCATAAATGAAATCTATCTAGATCACCCTGCAAAATATTCTCGTCTACTTTTGATTGAATAACTCTATATACTTGTATTATACAGTCATCTGAAAATAGTCTTACCTTTGAATATAAATTGTCTGGCAGGTCATTCACAAAGGCGAGAAACAGGAGAGGTTCAATAACGCTTCTTTGAGGTATCCCAGAAGTTACCTTTACTAGAGTTGAAAATTGTTACCCTACTCGGACTTTCTGTTTCCTATCTCGAAGAAGCTCATCAATCCACGCCACAACTCTGGTGTCAATACCCGATTGCATTAATTTATGAACCAGTTTATCGTGTGGGACAATATTAAATGCCTTTGCAAAATAAATTATTACGGCGTCAACCCTCCCACTATCATCAACTTAATCTGCTGTATCCTGAAACAATGATATTATCTGACCCTCGCAAGAGAAACCATTCTTAAAACCATGCTGTCCCTGAAATAGCCATTCTTTTTTACCATTCTTGTCTAATATAGCTAGTTATCAAGTGTTCCATTAGCTTACTTACAACTTAAGTGAGACTTACCGGTCTATAATTGGCTAAAACAGTTCTTTCACCACTCTTGAAAATCGGAACAACGGTAGCTAGCTTCCAATCGTCGGACACGCTGGAATTGTAGATCGAAACATGGAATAATCTTGTTAGATATGGTAGTATTGCCTCTCCTCTGAGTTTAATTATGTCAGTTGAAATGGCATCTGGATCCCGCGACTTTCCATTTTTCATAGATTTAATTCTTTTTCGCAATGTATTTACGTCTATATTAAACTGATTTGGTACAGCCTCTCTAGATATCTGAGTGTGATGAGATTTTGTTTTAAAAACGGAACTGAAGTAGATATTAAATGCGTTTGCTTTTTCCCGATCATTTATTAGTAATGTGTATCTTGGTATCTCTTGGTAAACGTTGGTATCTCTAATGATAGGAATTTCATCTTTATTTCCTCTTCTTCTGCGAACATATTTGTAAAAACCCGACGAATTATTTCCCTCCCTGTCGAGAATATGCTTTTGCAATGTTTCAAAATTAATATTTTTAGTTTGTTTCTAATTTCTTCACTTTTCTTGTGATCAAGAAGTGTATAGCCTGCTATGGTTCGAAGAAACTTCATTTCAGCTGATTCTAATTTTCTAATTTGGTCTTTAGTTCAATATCCAATCATCACTTCCGTATAACAGTATGGACAGGGCCATTGTTTTGTAGTTTCATTATAGTTTTTTCCTAACTTTATTTTTTAAAGTTCGAGCTATTGTGCCACAGAAGTATCCATAAATTTTTAATTTTACTTGTAAATCATTACTTTTATAACATTTTATTTTATAGCGAAGGTAATGAAATGCATTTACCTGTTCTAATATATGTTTTTCAAGGGTTATGTTTGCTCTTATTTGCTCACAACCCCTAAACGCCATGATTTCAACATTTTGTCTGTTGATGTAGTCATGTTACATTGCATAGCTATATTATCTAATTTATATATTGCTTCCTGGATACTATCTTCTGTGGAGCTTATAATGACTTGATCGTCTGCAAACAATACTGTGGTAAAATTTACATTATTTACTATAAGTGTCTGTTGAACATTTTGAACCACTCATTTTTGACTTCGCCAATATATATGTTAAATAGGTGACAATAGGCACCCTTGTCTTACACCTTGGTTAATGGTTGCAGCATGTTTTCCATTTTTTTGCTGTGCTTATTTTTATTATATTTTTTCTATGAAGGCTCTTTAGAGCTCTTATTAGATGTTTTGTTACTCCTTTCTGTTTTAATGTTTTTCATAGTAGTGTCCTTCTAACTTTATCAAAAGCCTTCTCATAGTCGATGAACAGGTAGAATGTTGGTAAATTTTGTTCTCGTTTTTCTCTGTTAATTGGGTAATTGTAAATATACAGTCACTGCAAGATGTGTTTGTCTATCCTCTCCTAAATCCATGTTGAGCTTCTGAGATTTTGTTTTCCATTATTGGTTTTAGTCTTCTTCTTATTTTTTAGCATAGATTTTATAGCAAGAGTTTAATAAGCTTGTTCCTCTATAATTGCTACATAATGTTCTGTCTTCATTTTTATATATAGGATAGATATATGCTTCATTCCATTCATCTGGCACATACCCTTCATACCAACATGTATTTATAAAAGCTATTAATCTTTGTACTGTAAAGGTACTGTACATTGTACTGTAAAACTGTAAGGGTACATATTTTATTAATTATACATTCAGATCATCTATACCTGCAGATTTTTTATTTTTACTAGCTTCTTACTAGAGTAATTCACGTTCTAAAATATCAATGTTGTCTACATTAATTCCACTAACACTGCATCAGTTTCATCATTCGTCCATAGGTTTTTAAAATAATTTAATCATTCTTTTTCTATTGTGGCATTAATTTTTGAGTATCTGTTTCTTTTTAATTCGTTTATAAGTTTATATGCATTATTTTGCCTTCCGTGTGGATCGTGCTCTAATTTTGCTATATATCTCTTCCAACTTTGACGTTTAAGTTTTCGTACTTCACTTCTCACTAAGAAGATTAATTTTTATACTCAATTTTTAAATCTAAACTATTTGGTGCTTTTAACGGTTTTATGTAGGCTTCTTTCTTTTCATTTATTAGTTGTTTAATTTCTTCGTCCCAAACTCTAAGCGTCCTTCTTGTATACTTCTTTTTCCTATTACCTAATGATTCGAATGCAGCGTTGGTCAATATCTGTTAATGTTTTTCCATTCCTCATTTATGTTATTACTAGTGGGTGTACCTTGTAATTTTATATTCAGTCTTGTTTGATGCAGCATTCTGATGCTTTGGTCTTGAAGAAGGTGAACTTTGAAAGTTTCGATGGTATTCTCTTGTTTCCTCTCCTCTCTTTCTGCTCTGCAAAGTAGTCTATAACGAGTTCATTGAAGTTAGGTGAAGACAATAACTCCTTTTCAATGGAACACATTGCCAACGTACACAGTCGTTCTTCTTTCATTGTTTCAAATGAAAGTTTTCTCCCTTTGGAGAGTAGAAAAGCAACGTACTGCTTCACCAGTGGTCATCGGAATGCTCACTATTATCTTTAGGAGCTTGACACTTTCTGGAAAGGCTTTTGTTAAATTATTCTCATAAATAAAGTTCAGCAAAATTAACGCTCCCGATGCCCCTACAAAATATGCTCGACTGTACAGTAGTACCTTCAAATCGTGGCGTAAATCGATAGAATTTAAATCAACAGCAGTTTTAAATTCGTTTTCTGGAAATGCTTTGCTGTGTTGTGGAAATAATGATGGTTTAAACAACTTTGCCACGGAAAGATGATCGTTGATAAGAAAACGGTCCTTAATTTGCATCATTCTGATGTCACAACCTTCTCTTGAACACACTTTTCTTTGCTCTATGAAACGAACGCGTTTTGCCGAAGGTTCTTCTCCTACCCAGAGTCCAGTGTCGAGTGAAACTCTAATTTCTTGTACAGAAGAAACAAATTCAGAAACATACTTCTGCATTTTCTCTGAATCTATATTCTACTGTTGAAGTTCAATATCGGTTGAAGTATAAATATCGCAATGAGGCATGACTTTGTTAAAAAACTGTAGCCAGAAAAGCCCCATGGCCTTATTAATTATTGTCTTGTAGTCGCTACTTTCACATTCAATAATTGTGTTTAAACACACTAAAATTTCTTCTCTGTATTTGTATACAGTGGTAACACACCTCGACTTGAAATTCCACCTGATGGACTGGGGACAATTTGGAATGCGTTTCTTCACCATTTCGTCAAAGCCTGCAGTTTGTTTATGAGACTGAGAAAAAAATTTGAGACTTCTTCCAAGGTACTAAAAAAATTGTTCACTTATTTCCGATAACGCAACGCACAACAATCAAATTTAATTGGTGGGAGTAGCAGTGAACAAAGAGGGCTCTCTGATATTTTTCTCTTATTTTTACTTGCACCCAACTGCATGACCACTCATGACGGGAGCACCGTCGCAACTTTGAGCAATAAGTTTTTCAGGAGTCTCAGGTATTTTAATTTTTTCTAGCTCTGTGAAGATGGCATCACTTATGCCTCCTACGGTGTGGCTTTTAGATTAAACGAAGCTCACAAATCTTTCCTTTATTTTCCCCATTATCTCGTATCTCAAAATAAAAACCAGTTGTGATAATGTGGCACTGTCAGTGGTTTCATCAGCTTCAATTGCTAAATAATTTGTGTCCTGTAATTCATGTCCAATGAGGTTCAAGCAAACCGCGTAGATGGAATACAGCAATTCATTTTGAATAGTTTTAGAGAGACCTAAGAATACACGACTACCGGTTTTCTCTATATGCTACTTCAAGACACTATCCAGTTCTGCCACGAGACTAACATGCCCCCGAAAAATTCTAGGATTTCAAGAATTTTCTGTTTCGTTATATCCTCTTAAGGACAGTTCAAACTTTCCACAAAACTTTATACAGTCTGTTAGCTTTCCCAGAATATATCGATTCTTTGAAACATTCTCGTTGAGTTGTTTTACTCGTAAACGGTAAGCAGAATGCATCTAGCATCTAATGTCTACTTTTCCTAACATCTTAAATTCAATGACACTATGCAAGTGTTTTGTTACTAGAGTTGTGCTTTTTCACTTTCGCATCTGTGACTCCTGTCTCAGTCCACACATTATCATCGTTCTTGGTCAGGAGGCACGTGAAGCAAAAGAAATCATTTTTTACATCACATCCACAACGCCACTCCGCAGCATTGGACATTGTCGGGTTGAATTTACGAATATATCGACCGCGAGATTTGTATTCCTTTTGTTCCTGAATTACGGAAAGATTTGGCCTATGTGGACTAAGGGTTTTCACCTGTATCGTCGAATGAAGATCCAAATCGTTACCACGTATATTGTTCACTGAATTCATCTTTGAATCAAATCACACCAACACCAAAAAAACGCCCAAAACTATTCACCTTCACCGCTAACAAGACCACTAAACTTTCTTACCATACACAAACTACTCTGTGGTTCGTATCTAAGGCACTTCAGAAAGCAGGGGGTGTCGTTTTTCCCGCCAGTTTATGAAGTTATTTCGGGGGCAGTACTAGATTTTCATTTATGGGGAGAGCAGGGGGACCTGTTCTTTGACAGAGTTTTATCTACGTTTTTCATTAGGATTTGGCTTTTAAATACTGTATTTCTATACACATCCCAATAAGGGAGTAGCGCTCCTACCGCGAATTTGAACAACTACTCGTAGTTAACGCTCAGTGCTTCTCACTGAGCTGCGTAGTAATGCTATCTGGTGTGCACGCCGTTCTTCAGACCCTACGCCCCACCCAGGCTTCGGCCGCCCCCAGGTCCCGACCCTTGAAGGCTGCCAGGCCGCAGCCTTCGTTCACCCGTAAGCCTGCGCAGTGAATGCATGACGTCACGCCTCCTCGTTTTACGCAGGATCTTATAGCAGAATGAAGTGGGAGCCTAACGCTTCTCTCTTCCCAGTCAACAGTTTCAAATGCGTTACGAACGAGCGTTGTAGAACCGTCATATAAACATTTTGATATGATTGTTATATAATGTAACTCACAAATCCATTATTAATAAATAAATACATGTATAAATGCTTTTTACATTATTTTGGGCGGCGATTTTTGTAGGGGAGGCTCCGCCTTACAGCCTTTAATGACGAGCCGCGTCTGTCCCAGAACAGCTTACAGGTGATCTTTGGACATTATTGTGCATGCTAGCAAACTAAAGCATCATCAATGCCTTCCAATTATTTATTACGGCGATTATAATTTTGGAAATTGCAATATTACCAATTCATTTTCCGTATGAGGTAACATACGAGGCCATTAGGTGTTAGGAATTTTTGAAGGGGAGTATAACATTACCAGGTACTATGATTCATTGTTAAGTCCAATGCCATATACTACAAGAATATATTTAAAAGCAAATCACAAATACATACCTTTCAGATTATTATCATTTAAGATTATTATCATTTAAGATTATTATCATTAAGATTATTATCATTTAAGATTATTATCACTCTCAAAAATTAATCTTTAAAAGTAATTTGTTTAGAGGTTGTTATTTAGTTTCTCCTCATATTCTGTATGAAGTTATTGTAATTTTTTCATACCCTTGAAAGACAAATTTTTGTCGAACAAGGATCAATAAATATTAAAAAACAAAAACAAATACATACCTACGCATTAAAGAAATGAAAGAATTAAATTTTCATCACATGAAAATACTTTTAAAACAGTTTATTCTTCGGCGTCGGCGACGCCACATTCAACTAGTAAATTATTATGAACTTCATTACTTAACTAGCATCTACCCGGCGCGTTGCTGCCGCGGAAGACATAATTGTAGAAATATTGTTTAAAATTTGAAAGAGATATCTTTTTGTTTATTCTTATTTAAGAGTTATTTTATCTTCCTTTTCTCTTCCTCTGTCTCTCTCTTTTCCCTCCCTCTCTCTTTCCCCCTCTCTTCGCTCCATCTTTCTGTCCTTTTACCCTCTCTTTTTTCCCTCTCCCTCTTTGTTTTCCCTCTCTTTTCTTCCATTACTTTTCCTCTCTTTCTCACCACTCTTTTTCTTCTTTCCCTCTCTCCTTTCTCTCTAACTTTGACTCCTTTTCCCTCTCTTTCTCTCTTTCCCCCTCTTTTTCTCACTTGCTTTTTCCCTCTCTCTTTCCCTCTTTTTTAATCTGTTTCCTCCCCTCTCTTTTTCTCTCCTTCCTCCTCTTTCACTCTTTAGTTCCTTCTCTAATTTCCTCTCCCTCCGCTCTATTTTCTCCTTTTTGTCTCTCTCTTCCCCTCCCTCTCTTCGTTCCTTCTGTCTCTTTCGTTCTCCCTCTCATTTCCCCCTTCCTTATCCCTTTTTGCTCTTTCCTTCTTTTTTCCCTCTTTCCGTCTCTTCATGAACCAAAGAGGTAATTCTTTACTCTATGGTCTCTTTCTCGTTTCCCTCTCCTCTCTCTATCTTGTGCCGCTCGCTCCTGTCCTTCTCGACCTTGCCTCACGTCACACGGTAACGCTCAGCAACAATAATTGAATTATGCCTATATCCTTCCTACGAGTGACAGCAATAAGTTGAAGTTTTATCGCAATCGGTGAACGGTATGGCTATGCGTACACTGCGGCTCTACCGCATCACTGCTGGCCTCTGGCGGAATATGTTAGGAACCTGTCTCGTAGCGACAGGCAGAAAAGTATGAGCGTGGTGCATCTACCAGCATATTATTTAAATTATTTATTTTCTGTATTTGCGTTGAATTAATCTTTATCAAACTTTGCAAGGACACTGCGTCAAATCCTAAAGAAGAGCCTGTAAATTTTTCGTATCAATTCATGCACTCCTTTTTGTGGAATCGATGTCGATTACATATCGTTGAATTTACTTTTATTTGTATAGATTAAATTATTACGTATTACATGCTATAGTATTACGTAATTAAATGCCTTACAATGCTTAATGTATTTCTACGCACGAAAGCGATAAAAGACATATAAGCGTGACTAGTTTTCCCTTTTCCGGTTTATTTCTTAATGAGTTGCTGGTGGAGTCTGTCATAAGCTATTGCGCAATAAGTCTGTCAATGCAATGCGTCGGAATGAAAACATTCGTGAATATACATGAACATGCGCACATAAACATGGTTCTGAAGAGGAATATGTAAGTTGGGAAATTAATGTAAGACTTTACCCAAGAAAAGGAAATGGTACCAAAGAAGCGACATTACAATGCAGTTTCTTAAATATATTTATTCACTACACATACATTAGACATCAATAAAAAATGCTAACATCTACAACACTGTTGTTTCATATCACAGTACAGAAGTTTCAGCTATGTAAAATCCCATTTGCTCATATAGTTTGTTACGCTTTCAGAGATTAATTTTGTTGCTTAAACACACATGATTATTTTCATACGATTTACCATGAAAACTTTATTTTATTTACAGTTGGATCTGTAATAACATCTCATTAACATTGTTTCTACAGGACGGGGTCTTCAGTGTTTTTGTGATGTTTAAGTCTCAGAGTTGAAATTCTGTTTGCAATATGCATTAATCTATATTATAATGGCATTACTTTAGTTTTTGTACTAAATATTTACTGTACTCTTTGTACATTAATGTAAAAAACGGTTCATTAAACGAAGTATGTGATTTTTCAGCATATTTATTTGAACTTGTTTGAAAATTGGTAGTAATGATTTGTTCACCGATCTTGAATTCTTGGGAAAGGTACCATAGTAGTTTATTCACATGTTAGAGTGATATTAAATCTATTTTTCCAACAGTGTAATGAAAAAAAATTATTATCCACAATTTCAAGTTAAGAATTGTTGTAAAATAACTGAAGTACATACATAAAAATTGTTCTAAATATTTAGATGCCATCTAAAATTACATTCAACCTTGACATATAAACAACTATCTTTTCCATTAACCATCATTTCACGTGACAAATGACTTTGTAATTTGCATCAATTTTGGAGTGTAATTAAAGTAATTAAATTTAAACGACACAAAATTATCACAAGTACAGTTGAAGAAGACAAATTAAACGTTTTATTTTTTATATTTCATTTCTCCATGGTATCTTTTTAATTTTGATTTAGCTTTCAGCATTGATCCTCATTACTTATAAATTCAATCGTGTTTTGTTTGTTGTTGTTGTTGTTGTTGTTGTTTTTGTTGTTATAACATCATGCGTTTTACGACTATGGTAAGTGACCTCCTGCGACAAAGTTTCTCAATCAGTATGTGATGAAGTACGGTCTATTAAATTCCAGACCTTAGAATAATTGTTTTTTTTAATTGTATGAAACGTGCTGAATTCAAACGCAAAAGAAATGATAATTTGAATTGAAAACTTAGAGTTTCTTGCCAGTCACAACTAACCGTTTGTTCATTATGCAAGAACAAGATGCAGATTTATTTATTAACAGGTATAAAGTTACCGAACAGTTTTATCATTAAAATTCGATGCTCCACTTATTTTATTTAAGAAGTATCAAATTAAACAAATATTTCAAATACAGTATTTCAGTAAAATAGTTATGTTGACTTCTAGCGCCCGATTTATAGCCTTCGATCGTTCTACGTATGATGGAAGGAAATAAATTTGTTATCTTAAATTAATTTCAATTAATTGATTTTTGACGTCTGTCGTTTACATCAGCTTTGCAATGAAGTGATACAAGTCGGACGAGACAAAATATTTTAGAAATCTAAATAATACAATATAATTTTATAATAATAATAATAATAAATGATATAATTTATATGCAATCTGTATGTGTCACTAACACGTATTACCTATGTCCTATAGACATGCTGTTTTTCTTTCCGGCAACAAATCACAAAAGGTAAAGCTAAGAGAAATGTGATGTTGATTATGGCCGTAGTGATGGTAATGGAAGTGGTAGTGATGGTGACGACCATGATGATGATGATGATGGTGATGATGGCGATGGCGATGGCGATGGCGATGGCGGTGATGGTAATGGTGGCGGCGGTAGCAGCAGCAGCAGCGGTGGAGGCAGTCCAAATGGTTGTCAGACAGACAGACATCGCATCGCGACGTTTACATTGGTAGAGGGGAAAACAGATTCACTTATGTTGTTTATTCAGGATGTTTCTAAGGTGACGACAATATGAGAAAAGCCAGCCTTTACTGGGGATCGGGATCTAACTACCACTTGAAGAATGGGGGTATTATACGCGCACGTTTTCTTGAGCTCCGGAATACCTACCCTCACTCCTTTGCTAATATTAGTGGAATTAAGAATAATGATAGCGACGAGTGTTGTAGACAAAATTTGATAACAAAAAATGTTCACTCCCATGTAATAGAAACTTTTGAATCAAGAAACAAACTACAAATTTGATATAAAATTCCTTTTGCCAAAATAACCAAACTCCCCACTCCTCGCGCGACGAAGCGGGGGCTCAAGAAAACGTGCGTGGGTAATACTAACATTTGGTCAAATGTGATACACACTTACAAGGTGCAATGAAATTCCCATAGACCCCACTACTGGAGTAGTTGAAAGTTGAAAGTGAACACATTGAATACCGAAGTTCCAACTCGCGCTACCCTCTCTTTTCAGAAATGTGAACTTTTGAGTAAGTGAATCCCAGGGAACGAAAATGTTGAAAAAAAAATCGATGTAGCATTCTAGTCGTTGTAATGTTAAATACTGGTTGAAGGTTCCTCGGAAAACCTAAACTCATCCTAGTACACTTTGGTTGTTCTAGATTAAAATAAGGAGCAGAGCGTTTATATGAATGTCGGATTTGAAATCTCTCAGGTAATTCATTCCGATTTTTGGAGTGCTGAGTGTTCGTATGTTCCTATCGTATGTATGTATAAGTGTATGTATGTATCATCGTTGCGTTCCTATTAATATTATTGTTTAAAATCTCCAAAATTCGTTGTGCTCCCATGGGAATTATAGAGTCAAAAATTAACCTGAAGTACTTGTATCACTTCAGTTTTAACGTAGAGATTATGCTAACGTCAAAGTTAAATCTCCACAGCACAGACGGACAGTGGCAGTGTTGATCGTTCTTGTGAGGCTGGGCACCAAGAGGCAAACTTAATTTGACAAGCCTGCCTCGCGCCGGTTGCAAAATCTGTCGCCGCTGCTTCCTGGTTCATTGTTTCACATCATCGGAGAAAACAAAGCGGCGATGTTAGATTCAAAACCGGCGCGAGGCAATTCTCAGAAGTTTCTATTGCCTATGGATGTATTACTGTAAAGATAGACGGTTTCTATTGGATCCAGAGGGTGTGAAAAGCCATCTTCTTGTAGAGTCAAGATACCGGGAGTAGCGCATTCCCTTGCAACGTCACTGCCGCAAGGCTATATCCATTTGTCAGGAGGGTTTGTGAGGTATTGTGTGTATTGCGAACTACCAATCTATTCCAAATGAATATTCATGTAATGGAAAATCCCTGTTATTCCTTTCAGACCCGATTACACGCTTCGTTTTGACACACAATTCCGGAATTTGTGCATGAGCAATGTCACTTCTGGAAGTCCAGAAACATTATTGCGAATGCACTCGTTTGCTACAACACCTGAACCGTTCGTCATGAGGACGCGTGTAAAGTGGGTCTTTTCAGCCCCTTCATGCTGGCTGGCGGTGCTTCCGGGTGAGGGTTTCAATGGCGGAGGCCGCGCTACTCTCTGTAAAGAACGATTTTCCTAAGGATGAGCCAAAGTGACAGCTACTGCTGGCAACATAACTGAAGTTTCTGTGGTCGTCGAGACCTTGAGCCCATTAGACTCCCTTCCCGCATTCGTTCGTTTGCAGTTGGCTAACTTGTTGGTTCGACTTCTGTGATGTCCTCATCCGACAAAAATATAGTACGCCACGAGAAATAATTGAAATTAGGAAATGCAGTGTTATGTGCTCTTCTGTAAAAGTGCTTTTGTTCTTTATATTGAATTTACTTTTTGTGTGATAAATATTATGTTTATTTTAAAACCGAGACTTGATCGGAGATCCTTACCGGTGCACGTATTTCCGGCTTAAAATCATTTTTCTTTCTATTTACATTCGTGGCAGTTTTCTTTTTCTGATTGTGAGAGCATGTTAAGAGGTTTTTCACATTCGTAATTAAATTTAAATATTTTCCGAACTCGCGTACGTGCATATATTTAAGCTAAACTCTTAGACTTCTTCATAGGGATGTTTTCACAGGAGCTTTACGAAGGGGGGTGACTGAACAGCTGTTGCGGCGGAGGGATACTTCTCTGAAATACATGTGATGTTCACTTGTTTTCGCGAACTGTCACTTTGGCTCATCCTTAGGAAAATCGTTCTATATCTCGGGAGTGTGTCTTCTCGGACGGCAAGGAGCAGCCAAGGGCTGCGGCGACCGGGGGCGGATGCCGCGTGCTTCCGCAGCTTTCACGCACGCGTGCCTCTGCGTGCGCGCTTTCACCCGCGCCTGCGCCCCCGCCCGTGCCTCCGCCCCTGCCGGCGCCCGCGCCGACGGGGGCGATGGTGCGGGCGGGGGCGGGGGCGGGGGTGGAGGTCGATGCGATGACGCCGGCTCGGACCGCTAGAACAGGTAGCCCGATCCCACGTGCACCTTCAGCCGGTCCCTGCAACAGTCATGGATTGATATGTAATTGATGCAGATAGAACCTATGTAACTAGTCAGCAGCAGCAATGCTGCTGAACAAATCCATACGAAGTGGTTTTCCAAAAAGTAGCTCTCACTCTGTTCTAGAACAAAAAATGTACTCGTATACCCATGAAAAAAATTAAATATATTAACAAAAACATCCTTTACAAATACTTCAATTACATATGATAGTAAAGGACTATATATCAAACTTTTAATGCCTGTCAACCATGTCCTGCGCTGCTCATGGTGCCAACTGTTTCATGAGCGCTATGTATGAGGATCCAGTAAAGCAAATGGATGGGAATTAGGTGGTATAACACAGTCAAATATTTGCAACTTTTAGTCAACATCGAAACAGTTTCATAGTTTTTGATATTTTCCAAGTAACGACACCACATATACCTCTCATTATCTGACGTTGAATAGTTTCCTTTCAATTTCTGCTTACATAAGAAATTAATTTTAGAGAATAAAGAATAAATGAGTAAATTAGAGAATAAATACGGTACAAAAATAATGAAAATATAATTTTATATATGAAGTCAAATGTTTTTGCCTCCAATATTCTTACTATCAGCTCGAGACCTGATTTTCACTAGTGAATAAAGTATAATTTTTGCTCAATTATGGTTTTTGCGAGTATTATTAATAGTTTTATCAATTACCGTACTATCATTGCGCGAGTAATAGAAAGAAAAGATCAGTAAATATCAATAGGTATTGTATTATGTTTTATTAAAACCTAACGTATCATTTAGTTTATTGAGAATTTTTGTAAGATGCTAAAAATTTGACGTATTTTATTGTACTATGTACACTGTATTAGCAATGACAGATTCTCAGCAGTGAATTTTTTTGTATTCTTCGTTTTCTTTGCTCCTATTCTTCCAAAAACGGAAGGTAGGATACCCATCTAGATGGCTCCACAGTATTATCAGCATGACGGATTTTCTTGGGAGGATGTAATTAGGGTAGTTTCCCATTGTTTTCCCTGATGGTTGTTGTTGTTATTGTTGTTGTTGTTATTGTTATTATTATTATTGTTATTGTTATTATTGTTATTATTATTGTTATTGTTATTGTTATTGTTATTGTTATTGTTATTGTTATTGTTATTGTTATTGTTATTGTTATTGTTATTGTTATTGTTATTATTATTGTTATTGTTATTGTTATTATTATTATTATTCAGAATGAAGTGGTAGGGCGATGATGCGGGGTGAAAGGACGCACACAATGGTATGTGGTGAGGTGGGAGGGGATCGTGGTATTTTTGAACCATCCTACCATTTGCTTTACGACCGAGGGAAACCACGAAAATCCCGGTCAGGATGGCCACCCCGGGGATCGCACCCGGACCTCCCGACTGCGAAGTCAGCGCGCTATGCACTGAGCCACTTCGCTTTCTTTTGTACACCAGCATTATAAACCACCATTTCTGTTGCAAGAAATCGTTCATAATCGCGCATTTTAAGGCGCAAATAATGACGTATTTCCACTTTATAGCACGAATGATTGCATCATTTCACTTTCAGCCAATCGCAGCGAGAGAATCGTGGGGCAGTAGCAATAAACGGAACAGCCGACCACTGGTTTCTTGCACAGATGTCAAACATCACAAGAAAGTTGTTTCGCAAAATTAAGTTTGATTCACTTATACATTTATAATGGTGATATTAAAAAAATAGCGTATGCAACTCGTTTATAATATTGCTTGCGAACAAATTTGAAAACTCACTCCTAACGTCGGTCGTTTTCAAAACATGCACTCAATCAAGTTAACATTACGCTAAATTCACGAGGAGTTAGTCAAGTATGTAGCAGTGTAATATATAGGCGTTGAGAAATCAGCAATACCAAACAAATTCACTCCGATGTCTTCCTTGATTATAGTATATGGATGTTTGTATTTTCCAAGGTATTAACGTAGATGGAAAAATATAATATAAATATATAAATTACTTTGATGTCCTTATCACTTTTAACATTTTCGTTCCAAATGTGTGAATATATAATTGACATTATTTAAATGATGCATCACTTTCTACACACATTGTGATGGTATCCACTATATTTACCAATTAAGTGATTAGCACAAATATGACAAATCCAACATTTTACAGATGGCTTTATTAACAACACTCATATTTTTTACATACTACATGAGCAGAAATGTGTTACAATATTACGTAACCGTTACATTAGGTGAGAAAGTTTGGGATGTTTTCCACCACTAGTTCCTTTAATTTATCTCCTCTAATGTATTAAAGTACAGTAAAATAATTAATGCTGACCCTGCTTTCAGGCAGCTCTGTAATTTCGAAAATTGGAAAAAAAATTGCATCAATGCAATAATGAAGATAAGAGGATTTTATCTTAAATCAAATCTTTAAAAAATATGTTTTTTTAAACAACCACTAGTTTCGCGTAATTTATACTTGAAGTTAATGCAATTTATAAAAAAAAACATTTTCTCCAAAACGGCTGTGATTTTTGTTTTCATTCAATTTTCCCACCACACCTTGCCAAAGCACAGTGGTTGGAGCTCAGCTCCTAGTGAGGAAAGTGTCACCACTTCTCCATTGTCCGTTCCAACCGGAAGCGGTGTATCAGTTGACGTGCAAGACCTCCTTTGCTTATGTATAAGGCACTTATAATGCACAAAGCTCATGATTTATTATGAATCTAGTTTCTGCGCCGGGGTTACCCACCTGAGATGTTGAATGATTCATAGTCATCATAATGAGTGCAATGAATGGTAATGAAAAAATGGTTGAATACGAGGCCCGGAAACCTACTGTGAACCCGCTTTGTCCACCAGACACTTGACCTGGAGGAGCCGGATTTGGAACCTCGGTATCAAACAGTAAATAGTAAGTTTGCTGACCTTTACTCTGTTGGTTGTCTCTCTCCTTTTTCATGGAGAGTGAAATATATGTGGTTTACGCCGATTGTTCTTTACATCAGCTAACTACTGGTTTTTCTCTGGGTCTTCCTATTCCCCTAATACTGGGCCAAGTCGACAGGGGCCCCCAAACTAAGCTTGTAATGTAAATCAGCAAGACGTTGAGTTTAAGGAATCATCATATAATGCAATGAGGGAAGCTGATGCACTGGTGACCACATCTAGAGAACGGGACAGCCCCTGCGGAACATTATATAGAATCGCCTGATCAGTGGTTCTTATAAAACACCCACCTGAACCTTGTTTCTTGGAAAAAACCACATTAGCATTTGTTCTCTCCACAACCGTAGAGGTTCAGAGGTAAAACTGATATGCATACACCAGAAACTACTAGTGTAAACTAGTAACTAGGTAGAGCTCCAACGGCACAAACTCTCTCGCATTATTTGTAACTTTTGCAATTTTTGAAAATTGAGAGTGTTCAGCTAAAGAGAGAACAACAATATTTTTTTAAAATTGAGCTGTTTTTGGAAAATTTTGCTTTAACAGTTCATGAAATTTTGCGAAAGTTACTCATATATTGAAAAAAATTGTACATGACCTTATTTAAAAATCTATCTTTCAAGAACATATTTTTTTTTACAAAAAACTCTACTTTCAATATTATAGTTGTAGAAAGACGCCGAAAATTTGTAAAATTTTGAAATATTCTAAAGCTCACAGAAGTGAACGAAAAATGGATCTCATTTTTCGGGCCGGCGACATTTGTTACATCGATCACGGAATATCACCAGTCTACAGTTCAGACGCTAGTGCTATTGACAAACAGACATTTAGCCTTAAACCAAGTTCGGTTTCAATGAAGCACAAAATGTAGAAATGAAGGTATCGGAGGAAGTTCGGAGCAAGAATGAGGGCCTAAACTAAGAATCGTAGGTTATAAAGAGAAGTCAAAGTGTTGTATTGTAATGGCAGCATAGTGCGGTCTTCAATGTACCAAAATTCACTGCGGAATTAGATTAAAGACGTTTATTATCTTTTCCTTCATGTAACTTAATGTTCAAGAAACAAGTTTTTTTGTATTATTACTTTCTTGCGCTCAAGAAGGAACTTCTTAAGAAAAGAAAGATATGCAATGCTGCGCGAAAAAACCGAATTTTCGGCAAAGTTATTACATGGCACTAGTATCGAAAAAGTGAATCAATCCAGTTGCTAAATTTAAAAAAAATCCTCTAAGACGTGGTGTAGTCAGAATCCATGTTTTATGGGTCCTTGATACAGAAAAATCGATTGTCGGCAAAACGACTGTGTGTCTTCCATCCGTCTGACCAACCGACCAATCGTCCGACCGACAAACGGAGAGCTTTAGAAAATTGCAAAATTTTAAAATTTTTCGGCATCTTTCTACAATTATAATATTGAAAGAGATTTTTTGTAAAAAAATATGTTCTTGAAAGATAGAGTTTTAAATAAGGTCATGTACAATTTTTTCAATATGAGAAACTTTCGCAAAATTTCATGAACTGTTAAAGCAAAATTTTCTAAAAACAACTCAATTAAAAAAAATTGTTGTCCTCTCTTTAGCTGAACACGCTGAATTTTCAAAAATTGCAAAAGTTAAAATAATGCGAGAGAGTTTGTGCTGTTGTAGCTCTATCTAGTTTACACTGTTTTTCAAACTAAAGAGTCGAGAATCGCACCTCTGTTTCATTTAAAATGTAATTTAATTCCGTTTTCCCCAACCCTGAATGCCCTTTTGTTTGTGTAAAGGTCTTGCCAGCATAGACAACGATTTCGGGTGTATGCATATCCGTTTTACCTCTGAACCTCTACGGTTGTGGAGAGAACAAATGCTAATGTGGTTCTTTCCAAGAAACAAGGTTCAGGTGGGTGTTTTATAAGAACCACTGATCAGGCGAATCTATATAATGTTCCGCAGGAGCTGTCCGGTTCTGTAGATGCGGTCACGTGCATCAGGTTCCCTCATGGCATTATATGATGATTCCTTATATGATGATATTATATATGATGATTACAGAAATTCAAAGAAAAAAATTGAAGCCGTTTTTGAGAAAATATTTAAAATGTTCGGGGGCTTCACGTAAAGTACTTCCAAATTTTAAAGAATGTTTTTCTAAATGTTAAAGTTTCAACTAGACCAGATGAATAGAGATTTCTTCTATTTGGAAAAAAATTCTACGTATGGTTTAGGGGCTAGTGGTATTCACAGACAGATGGACAGGCGTACGGACAGACGTACGTACGGGAAGACGTACGGACGGACAGGGAAACACGTTGAAAGAAACCACTTTTTCGATATCAGGGGACCCCAAAACTTGTATTCCCGTTGGCATCTCGAAATCTATTTCGCGCAGCATTACATAACTTTCTTTATACTCCGTATATTACTCCCTGTATATGTACGTATACGAGAAAATTAAAATGAAGAGGCGATTGTACGCACCGCATGCGCGTGGCGGCGATTTCCGCGTTGGCGTTTCCGGCTGCAGACAGCAGCGCCACCGCCATCACCAGCAGCAACAGCACCAGCAGCAACTGCAGCGACCGTCGCCCTGCCTGCAACAAACGTCACTTCGCTCTGTGCCTCCTGGAAATGCAGGAGAAGGGTTTCAAAGAAAACAAAAACAGAGCGTGGATGAAAAAGTGTGGCACCAATGCGCAATGATGTATTATGAGTGTTCTTTACTGATAAGGAGGTCGCTAGGAAAGTTTGGAGATCCACAAAATCCTTAGTTTCTTAAACCTTTGATATAATTTTCATCCCCAAAAGTATTTTTGCGTAGAAAAGTGATACTCTTATTGTGGGTTATATGCGTATAAATGACGAAAAAATGGTTATTTAGTTTTTCAATATGACGGACCGATAAGAAAAATCTGAAAAAAAGTAGTAAAGAACATCTTAATACCAATTTGTACCATTGTGCTTCTCGTTATATTAACTTAAATATTAAGACCAAATGTTAATTTTTATAATTAACGTAAGAATAAAACAAAATAATGTAATATCAGCATAATAGTTACGAAAAATTCAATCGTAAGATTCCCATACCATCATTTAAATTTTGATCTACGACACTTATACAATCAATTTTATAGAATTACATATTTCTTTCAATCGCTAGAACAGTACATAAAGCTATTGGTTATTATGATATTTTGTTATTGACTTAAAGAACATTACGTATCTTTTGCCTGAAATAAAGTCATGTCATAAAAACGTACGGATTATTCTCAAGTTCTTTAGGATACCGCATGAATAAGCCAATAAAAGATAAGTGACCCATCCTGAAGAATACGTAATTATACAAAGATGAAAGTAAATTCCATTTCAGTTGCCAGAAAGCGCCCTGTCTCTAATTTGCAGTCGTCCAAAAGTTACAGTACTCGTAATCATACTGATAGAGAAATTTTGATGACGACTCCTTGATCATTGACTTTCAAATGCTAAAAAGTGCCCCTTTTCAGAGCTTCAAACTTTCAAAAGTGTCACTTCTCAGAGCGGAACCGATAATTTAGGTCAATAGCGAGTGATTGGCTCGAATAAAAATGAGGCAGCTCCTTGAATTTACACGTATACCAAATAATTACACAATTACCACTACCACTACCACTAATAATTAAAATGTATGACAATGTGTTCGCCTCGCGAAGCGCTTTCTTACGTTATGAACCTATTTCATAGGGACTGGCCGGATAACATTTGATCATCTATCGTTTCAAAAATCGAAGCAACTCTTAGATTTTACATGCATGTTACGCAACTATTTGTACTAAATGAAAATGTATGACATATTGCTGGAAAATATTTTACTTTCATACGGAAGTGTCAATTGTGAGCTTATTTCATCAGGACGTAATCGATAATCTTTCATTCATAATGACTGATTGGCTCCAAAATCGAGGCAGCTTCTAAACGGCGACTGGTTTGGCAGTAATGAAGGTCCAGACGGGCACGCGGGGCGGGGCTGGACGGGCCCGGGCGGGTGCTAGTCGCCAATCCGGAATTCGGTGGCGGAAGAGGCGGTCGAAAGCGAGTCCGCGTGGACCGGAAGCACCCTGGCGGGTTTGGCAGCGCTCTCCGGAAGGACGCGCTGCCAAGAGCAAGCAATCGGAGAAGTGCACCGCCGAACGCGCCGGTAATAAACGCGATGACATCATCATTACCTCAAAGGCGGCGTTTAAACTTGTACGGCTCGGTGGGTTTCAAGGTAAGAGTCTCTCGGGCGTGACGGTTGGGAAGACCTTCGCCAAATCTCGTTTTCGTAAGAGCGCCATCTCCATCACAGGAAATGTATGAAATGAAATTGAACACGTTTAAGCTTCCTTTCATTTATGCGATCCTTCGCAGTGCGAAACATTGTGAATTAGGAGTTATGGAAATGGAATATCAATGCCTGAGAATATTTATATAAACTTAATGGCTCGGCATTGATCAATAAAACAGGTTTTGTAAGTTTATTTCTCAGACAAGCAGCTACGTCAGTAATTGGTTATGACTGTATTATTTCGAGTAATCATAACAGGGCCTTATAAATTTGAAATTATCATGTCCTTTCATGCATTTCTTATTTAAAATGTCGCACGTATCTATAAGAATAATTAAAAATTTGTGGTATTTTCATTTTCACAAGTGATTAAAGAATTAAATGGTATTAGAAGGGCTGTATTCATTAATGCATGGCGGTCATACAAGGTGACGTATTCCTGCTTTCATTGATGTTACGGTTAATGAGTAACTGCAACGATAATGTGACCATAAAACATGGACTCATATAAACTATTTTGGATCATTGCGATCGAGAGTGTGAAGGAAATACTCTGTTTAAAAAAATTGTCAACACGATTTTCACATGAGCAGAGGGCAACAGTTGCAGAATTATTTTCCAATATTGACATGTTTTATTCATTCTATATTCTTTAATTTCACACAGCCAATTGCACAATCAAGTCTGATCAAACAGTATATTTGTTCCATGCGGTTTTGATAATTTTCTTTCAAGTACGTATTTTTAATAACAAATACTTTCATTTACCAATAAGACAATTTTGTTCAATGTTTCAATTGCACAATAATAATCTTAGAAACATCGTCGCATGTATATACCATTCAGTAACACCACTTACTGCAAATATTGATTAATCTAAGCACGTTGATGTAATTTCGAAAAAATAACGTTGTCAATACACATTCAAACTCTTATTACCACTAGAATTGCTTCACAAATGGTCAGTCCGTCAGTTTCCTAAAAGGAAAGATTGAGACTGCCTCACATGCTAGCAAACACGAAATGTCGATTGCTCGGTTAATAGTTCCTGGAAAACTCCGCAGTTCAGTGTTTAGTCGAATGACACCTCATATGACTCGATTGGTGTACGGGAAGTCGTCTAGCCATTAGTGACGGAAATCGAACGCACGCACAGCTGCACACTAGGTGGTAGCTCAAATATTATATAGGGATTATAGCTTACTTTTACTACAAATAAAGGATTTGAATATTACAACCCGTCGATGTGAATATTATAATCGATAAGTTTTCATAAATGTTATACAGATTTCTTTTCAAAACCGTGAAACATAAGCATTTAAAGCATTCTTTCCCGAATCCGTATTCCTTTTTTTCTAATATGAGATTTATAAGATGCTGTGAAGTTTTTCTCGCTTGCTGAATGTGCAGCAAGAGAATAAACATTCTCGCTATTTCCGCTAGCTTAAGTTAAACTCCTCTTTTCACTCACATTTTTTCACATAATTTTAACTCTCTTGATTAGACGTCTCATTTTCAAGACATTGTTAACTTTGTTTTACATTTGAAATCATGACTCAAATGGCAGTCGCAATTCGCCGAGTTTCAGACGCTCGGATTTGTCGACCGAGCGCATTGCACTTGTTTTTTTTCTCGGTCGAGCGCATTGCACTGATGACGTGAAGGCGAGCGAAGATCTGTGCGGGCGGATATTGTGTTCTCCCGTGAAGCTCCAACGAAATCGTCTCGTTCAGGATTCTATACATTCCACAACGTGCTAATGGACAGCACCAAACGGTTCTCTGCACATTATTTATAAGTAAGTAAGGGGCTTTCAGCTCCCACAGCCTGTTAGGGTTTAAGGAGTAATATTTTAACGGGAATTTCATAAGTAGTAATGACAGAAAATACTAAATAAATGTTTAACCAAATCCATAGTGGTATCAGGAAGATCGTTATTGATCCTAGGTTAATTAGCGGGCTCCAAATCTAGCCAATGAAAATCAGGAATGTTCTCCTCAGAATTCTCTCTTACTATAGAAGTTGTTGATGGGCGCCACGTTCAGAACCCGAAGTTCTTTCTCGTATTTCTAGCGTATCAGGTCAAATCAGATAGATGGATGATGAACTATCAAACTCGCAGTAATGTGATACTTGTTATTGATTTCAGAAAGAAATTTTCTTAATAGCTTCATCTGTAATGGGACCTGAATTACTAGGGTACCAAGAATTCTTTTACAAGACATTTGTAGCGACAAATAACGTGGACTATTTTAAATCCCAAGAGTCGTAGAAGGGTTTAAAAAAGGAACAAATATCAATATCAAAGCTTGGAAATGAAATGTCTGCGATGCATCAGGGGATTCATCAGAGCCGATTAAATTTTAAATGAAGAAATGTGAGACAATTTAATTTATATGAACTGGGATAATACTGGAAAACATGCAAAAATGGTTTAACACGTAGACAGAACTACAACAAAAACAGACTGATTCTAGGATATCGTGTACGAAGAAACTTAAAATATCATTGCAGACATGAGAAGATTTTTGAGACAGGAACACTTAAAGCCTAATCCTTAAATTAGAAGAACAAGAAGAAGAAAAAGAAGAAGAAAGACAAGGCTAAAGAGAAGGACAAGATGGATGATAAGGGAACGCAGGAGGAGAAAAAATAGAAAGAGGAGGCGATATAGGATAAGATATAGAAGGAGAAGCATAAGGAGAAGGAAGAAGAGAAATACAAGGAAATTAGAGAAAGAAGGAATGGGAGAAGGAAAAGAAAAGCAGGGAAAAGGAGGAGGAGAGAAGAGAGTAGGGAAGAAGAAGGAGGAGGAGTAGAAGGAGTAGGAGGGGTAGAAGGAAAAGGAGGAGTAGAGGGAGGGGGAGGAGGGGAGGAGGAGTAGAAGAATAAGGATGAGGAGTAGAAGAAGGAGGAGAAGTAGGAGAAAAAGAAGAAAGGAGTACTAGAAGAAAGAGGAGGAGGAGATTAAGAGAGCAGAAGAAAACGTAGGAAAGGAATAAAGGTGGAGAGGGCAGAGGAGGAGAAAACCACTGTAGGGTAGAATGAACTAAAGGTGCTACAGAATGCCACATACTTTCTCGTAGCAAATTTTTCTAATTTCCTTAGTGTGGACTGGCTTTAAGGTCTTCCTCCATTCTCTAGCCAGCTGCCATCTATCGTCGCCCAAAATACATTTTTTGACATTTTCTCAACTTTTCGGTTTCCTGATAGTAGAAATATTACTTCAAGAATATTAAAGAATAGTAAAAACTCGTTCTAAATAGATATTTTCATTGAAAAATTTGAAACCTTTTTTTAAATAACCATTAAGCATTCCTGTAAATGCAAAATTTGAAGCTCTTTTTCACAGGAATCTATTGAGTTTTCGAAAAACTTTATTTGATGTCATTTAAAGCACTTCCACTCACAAATGCAATAATGTATACAAATTAATGGAAAAATGCATAGTAACGGCGTTAGTTTACATTGGGTAATTTTTGAAAAAATAAAAGAATACGCCTAAATGAACTTTACGTCATATTAAACAGTGCAATTAGCACTATCCGGTGGAAAAGTTTGAAGAAAAAATTTGTAGCCATTTTGCAGAAAATGGCGTTTGAGCTTTTCTGAAAATGCGGGATTTTGAGCTCATTTTAACGGAAAACTGTTGAGTTTTCGAGAAATTTTATTTAACATTATTTAGAGCATATGTACACATAAATGTAACAATGTGATCAAATTATCGGTAATGTAAATATGAGCGACATGAGAAACAAGACCAAAAAATTAAATTTTTGTGAAGTTAGAAAAAACAAAAGAATAGAGCAATATGATGTTTATTTCATCTTATGTTTTGCACTTTCCACATCGAAAATTTAAAGAAAAAATTTGGAGCATTTTTTGAGAAAATCTTGTTTTTGTTATTTTTCGGCGGAACCAGTTTTCGTTCGGAATGCAGTGAAACCGGCATCGCGGCTCGTCGACGGGCGCGCGGGCGCTTTCAAAGGGAAACCGTGGCCACGCCCCCTGAATTGGGCGACCGCCCCGCGTGCTGCGACGCCGTGAACCTTATCGCACGCCCTATCACCTCGCGCGAGCCATGCGTTTTCGCCCGGGCACGCCGTGCACGCCGTCCCTGGCGACGCGTGACGGGCCGTACGCGTGAGGGAATCGCGCGGCGAGCCTGTCGGCTCTCCGGAATTCGGTGTCACTATAGCACATAATGACTTGTTTTATGTATTTCGTGGATCTGTTTACTGTTTGGGATTCTTCGGTGGCATCACTACGTTGTTGCATCGTTGTCCTAAGGTTTGAAACCCAACGTTGACACATTTTCTACTGTAGCTTCGTAAATGGTTTGAAGGCAACCACTGGCTGGAGGAGAATTCTTGCGACCGGTTGCTCTATCCGGTATTCCGTGTTTTTTTTCGATCAATACCAGGCGATTAACGCGATATTTCCTTTCTCCTCTTGGCCATATTCCCATTCCTTATTTACACACTTACATGCAGACTACACTTACATATACAACACTACCATTCATCTAGGGATGCCAGTCGTGAATTTTAAGCATGTTTCGGCTGAGGCTGTGCCTTGCTGGGAGAGATACGTGGAGAAAAAACCTTCTGACATATTTCACCTCCAGATCACACGTTCCATTATTACATTCCACACCTCCATCTCCTGGGATGTAATATGTACCACACTTACGGTACTAATGGGCTCAGAAGTTGACCCACCAGGAATCAATACTTATTCATTCTGAAATCTATTTCATTTTTATGACTTTACCCGTCGAAGCTTTTTTTGTCTGCACAGCCCACCATCCACAGGTGTCAAAAGTAAATTAGTATTCTTAAAGGCTTTGAAAATTGCAGCTGAATTTGGGGATCGCTCGAAAATGTCTAACATTGCGTTATGGTAAAGAAGTTGAATAAAAAAGATTGCACAGTAATGCGTCAATAATGTAATATCAATAAAAAATAAATATCCACTGGCGCCTCTTTGCTAGTGCAATGTCATTACGATGCTCCACCGTAAGACGCGAGGAACAATCTCCTTGGGTTGTATCATTCCCGGTCAGAAAGTTACTCTGATTGATTTAAACTTGCTTATTTGGAGGGCTAGCCCATGATCGTTTGCGGGGCTGTATTAAGTGTGCCATGCCCGGCGAGCGCTGACGCCGCGCCGCCAGCGCCAGCGCCTCCCTAGCAGCTGCAGGAGGCGTGGTGGAGTGTCGCCCCTACCTGGGATATGGTGACGCGTGCGGAGAGGGTAGGGAGGCGAGCGGCCAGGAGAGAAGTTTGTGGACGCGAGAGAGAGAAACAGAGAGAGAGATAAAGAGAGAGAAAGAGAGAGAGAGAGAAAGAGAGAGAGAGAAAGAGAAAGAGAAAGAGAGAGAGAAAGAGAGAGAGAAAGAGAGAGAGAAAGAGAAAGAGAGAGAAGAGAGAAAAAAAGAAAAGAGAGAGAGAAAAAAAAGAAGAGAGAGAGAAAAAAAAGAAAAGGAGAAAAAAGAAAAGAGAGAGAAAAAAGAAGAGAGGAAAAAAGAGAGAGAAAAAAGGAAAAAAAAAGAAAGAGAGAGAAAAAAGAAGAGAGAGAGAGAAAAAAAAGATAAAAAAAAAAAAGAAGAGAGAGAGAAAAGAAGAGAAAAAAAAGAAGAGGAAAAGAAAGAGAGAAAAAAGAGAAAGGAAAAAAGGAAGAGAGGAAACAGAGAGAGAGAGAAAAGAAAGAGAGAGAGAAAAAGAGAGAGAGAAAAAAAAGAGAGAGAGAGAAAAGAGAGAGAGAGAAAAGAGAGAGAGAGAAAAAAAGAGAGAGAGAAAAAAGAGAGAGAGAGAGAAAAAAGAGAGAGAGAGAGAAAAAAAAGAGAGAGAGAGAAAAGAAGAAAAGAGAGAGAGAAAAGAAGAAAGAGAGAGAAAAGAAGAAAAGAGAGAGAGAAAAGAGAGAGAGAAAAGAG